>PVKP010012158.1:17143-59332 GCA_004027715.1 Plecturocebus donacophilus | reverse complement strand
GAGGAAAGAAAGAGAAAGAAAGAAAGAAAGAAAGAAAGAAAGAAAGAAAGAAAGAAAGAAAGAAAGAAAGAAAGAAAGAAAGAAAGAAAGAAAGGAGAGAGAGGGAGGGAGGGAGAGAGAAAGAAAGAGAAATGGAAAAGAAAGGAAGAAAAAAGAAAGAAATAAAAGGAAGGAAGGAAGAGAGAGAAAGAAAGAAAGAAAGAAAAAGGGAAAAGAGAAAAAGAAATGAAGAAAAGAGGAAAGAAGAGAAAAGGAAAGGAAGGAAGAAAGAAAGAGAATGAGAGAAAGAAAAGGAAGGAAGGGAGGGAGGGAGGAGGGAAGGAAAGAGAGAGAAAGGAAGGAAAGAAAGAAGGAAGGAGAGAAGGAAGGAAGATAAAAGACTCAAGAAAACACTTTTGTTATTTTACAGAATACTGGTCTTTTAGAGAGTAAAGTCAAAGGACTAATCATCTATTGGATGCCAGATGTTTGTGTGGTTTTAGTTGACGTTATAAAATAAATTAGGCTTAAAAACACAAAGCAACGGACCTTTACTGATCATCTAGTGTGAGCCTGGTCCTATGCTAAATGTTTCAAAATTATCCTACTTCATTTGAGCTCATCGAGAGACTCTGAGGGAAGATTTTGCTCTTTAGATCCACAGGTCAGAGCTATTTCACAGTCAAGAGAAACGAAAATGGCTTTGATTGATTATACATACTAACGGCAGCAATAACTTAAATGCATTTATTTTTTATGTTTGATTTTTTAAATAACTTTTTATCAACCTATATAAAACATATGGCTAAGTTGACTGCATTGTTAACAGTTGCATCTAACCTGCCGGCATAGAATCGATGTATAGTAAATATTTAAAAACTAACTAGTAAAGTTAATGCAGTAGGTAGTGGGTGTGTATTAGTCTGTTCTCGTGCTGCTAATAAAGACATACGCAAGACTGGGTAATTTGCAAAGAAAAAAAGATTTAACGTTTTACATGGCTGGGGAGGCCTCACAATCATGGTGGAAGGTGGCTGAGGAGCAAAGTCACATCTTCTTACATGGCATCAGGCAAGAGAGTTTGTGTAGGGGAACTTCCCTTTGTAAAACCATTAGATCTTGTGAGACTTATTCACTCTCAAGAGAAAAGCATGAAAAAGAACCTACCTCCATTATTCAATTACTCCCACCAGGTCCCTCCCACAACACGTGGGAATTATGGGAGCTACAATTCAAGATGAGACTTGGGTGGAGACATGGCCAAACCATATCAGGGCGAGTGACAAAAAGGGGGCTAATGTAGTCAAATATCCCATCCTACACAGGAATAGCTTCCAATTACTTCGGTGTAGTGAAGAAATGCTCATCAAGGATGTTTTCTTCTTTTCTGTATTCTTGATGCTCTGGCATCCGGGCCTTTCTGAATGGGGAGAAACTGCCCCTCTCAGGGCTAGCCGGTTCTTAGAGATAGCAAAAGACTTGCCCAGGAGCATGCCTTTGATTTCAAACCAACCAATCCAGTTCCCATACCTCAGTCATCTATTTTATCTAATTCTCACACACCAAGTCAATGTTCCCTGTTCCATAATCATCCCGGGGTCAGGTACCAGACAACTAGGGATCACTCATGTAGCCCAGAGCCTGCCAAATTATTCAAACCATCCAATCCTAAACCTGTACAGCGGCTTACCCTGCCTCTCTCACTGCATCCCACCAAAATCACAATAAAGGTTCTGATCCATGCATTCCCCTTGCTCCCTCTGCCTCCTGATCTACTTTGGTGTGCTTCTCCATGTGTCCCTGAATGGCTTGTTGTGCCCCTTCTCCTGGGAGCTATAAGTAACAAACTATCTTTTCAATGGCAATTTTCTCCTGATCTGTTGGCCTCCCCATATCTGAAAGAAAACAAAATTTTGGGTGCATTTTGAAACAGAGCAATTTTCAAATTACAGTCAGTACTGAAGATGTTCTCTTCTACCCAAAATGTCAAGGAGCAGAAGTTTAGGTATATTAGTCAGGGTCCTCCAGAGAAACAGAATGAATAGAATATGGCTCTGTCTATCTATCTATCTATCTGACATATATTATATATATATACACACACACACATATATTTTTGGAGAGAGAGAGGGAGAGATTGATTGTTATGAATTAGCTCATACAACTATGGAAGGTGGAGAGTCCACCATCTGCTGCATGCGATCTGGAGACCCAAGAAAGCCAGTGGTATAATTCAATCCCAATCAGAAGGCCTGAGAACAAAGGGAGCCAGTGATTATGTAAATCTAATCGGAAAGCAGGAAGCGATGAGATAAGCTGTCCCAGCTCAAACAGTGAGGGAGGAAAAAAGTGAATTTCTCCTTACTCCACCTTTTATTCTATTCAGGCCCTCAGCAGATTAGACGATGCCCACCTACATTGAGGAGGGCAGGATATCTTATTAAATCCACCAGTTCAAATGCCAGCCTCATCCAGAAACACCTTTATAGACACGCCCAGAAACAATGTTTATCCTGAGTACCACATAACCCTCTCAAGTTGACACATAAAATTATCCATCACAAGATGGAAAAATGGCTTCCCATTCTACCACGGCAGCTCTTTGTAACAGAGAACTACTGAAGACAGACAGGCCAAAAGGTCACAGCAAATTTCTGAAAAGCTATTCCTGGAGTAACTGAGTAACCGGCTGTAAGGATCTTTTTCAAAGAATATTAGCAACTTCCCTATATATTTTTTTTGTAGTTGTAAATGGTGATATCTAGAATTACATAAATATACTCAATATAAACTATGTACTAAGGCTTCAATGTATGTAATCTGAGCATTTACAAAAGAAGACAGAGAATTTGCTGTAATTTATACAAAAGCCCTGGTGCAGTTAGACAATAGATAATGCAGAACTCAGAAGCATATCACTGGAGAATACCGAATTAAAATCATGAAAAAAAGAGGGACACTTTCTGAGAACTGAAGATGGCAATCTCCCCCTAGACCACAGGCCCATGTTTCTAATAGGAAGGGGTTGGAAGAAAATATCAGAACCATATTAAATATGAGTTGTAGTTGCTATATATAGTTCTCCTTCCACAGCATGGGTTTAGACACTTAATTACCTTTAGTTATAATCTGTTTTGACTTGCCTAGTTATATATTTATTTGTTTATTCATTAGCAAATATAGGTGGAGCACTACTTTGTGCTAAGCACTCTGTCAACTTCTAGGTAACAACAATGGACAAACTAAGCATGTTCTTTTTAATTCAGAGTCTATTTGGAGAGGCAGACATTAAAAAAGAAAACTCACAGAAACAATCTAGAATTGTGGTAATTGCTATTAAGAAAAAGGCCTATGAAGGAGAAACCAGGAGGCTGTGTAGACATATTCTGCATCAGAAATGAATCAGTCACATAAATGATTTGATATTACAGAATATTTTTTAAATGATGGAATTTTTGTATTTCATGTTTTGCTCTGTGGAGATTTTGGTGGTAAAATCCACTCAATTTGGCATCTCCTTTTCTCTTACTGGTCTTTCTTCACACCAAATAGGGGTTTTCTGATGATTTAAAATATTTTTTTTTCTCAGAACAGCTTGACTTAAGATTTCCCCAAGCATTTTATTGAGCAAGAAGATGACATAAATTCTCCATTTTATAAATGTCTTACTAAGGTATTCTACCAATAACCACAGGAATATGTGTTTTAGAAATTATGTTCTAGTCCAATAAAAATTAATTTTCACATGGGCATTATAGGCTATATCATTCAGAACTTATTTATATGTTAGTATTTCTGTGGTGTATGGAGCTTATATTTGTTTAATCAATTTTTTTAAATATATATTTTTATTTTAGTTTAGTTAATTAGAGTTGGGGTCTTGCTATGTTGCCCAGGCTGAAATGCAGTGGCTGATCACAGCACACTACAACCTCAAACTTCTGGCCTCAAGTAATCCTCCCACTTCAGCTGCTCAAGTAGCCAGGCCTTCAGTTGCATGCCACCACACCTGACTAAGAATCTTAACAACAATAATAATGATAAAAGTGTCCCATAATGTAATACTTATTTAGAAGATCTATATAATTATATGCTTTTAACCAGAAAAGCATACACAGTATAAAATTTATTAAGCCTTTACCCTATGGTGTGCACTGTCAATCTTCTGATCAAATACAGTTTGATTAGGCAAGATTAAAAATCTTTTCATATTACCAACATTTTACTAATAATTCAAATTTGTGTGTGTGCATGTATGTGTATCTTTAACAGGAGAATTATTTATAATCACATTTAGTATAATGACTAATACACTTAATTTCATTACTTCAATGTTATTTCATATATGCTTATTAGCTATTTTCAGCATTCTTTCTCTCCTCATGGCAGCACTGAAATGTATTATATCCACAGTCAAATGAGAGAGTTGTTCTGATTTTCATGAGAATGCTTCATGTTTTCATCTTTGAAAGTGAGTTGCTTTTAATCATGTTAAGAAAACACCTTTCTAGTTTACAGAACCTTTATATCAGGGCTTAATGTCAAATTTTGTCAAATCTATTTGGCACTGTTAAAATAATTACATTTAATTTGACTTTGATTTACTGATGAATTGAGCTGCAGGTTTCTGATATTGTCCATTTGCCTAAGCCTGAAATAAAAGCTTCTTGATCATAACATGATATTCTTTCAGCATGAGGTAAGTTTTCAATTATATTATTTTACTTGTGCTTTTAAATCTATAATCATGAGAGAAATTGGTTTGCTTTTTGTGATTTCTCCCGTTTGGGTAACAAAAAAGTCGCACTTGTGGCATTTTTATATACATTCCCACTGGCTGGAGAGCACTGTGCAGGGCTCACAGCTGGTAAGCAGGACATAACGGGCTATACGCAACACCTACTGCTGCTCGCAGCCTTGGCCAGGGACTCCTGGGCAGTAAATGTTGACACGTTGTGACCCCAGTATCGATGTTACATTCACTTCCTTAAGTGTGGCAACTTCTCTTCTTTTTGTTTTTATTCTTCATCTTTTATGACATTAACAATCTTGAAGAATATGGCCAGATACATTACAGAATATCCCTCAGTGTGTTTTCTGATTTTTCTTTTTGATTTGATTCAGATTACACATTTTAGTTGAAACAGTACAGTGATGCTATGTATATATGTCATTCAGAGGCACATAATATTCACTGCTTCTTATTGAGGATGTTAACTGTGTTCAGATGCTGGCTGTTTTCTGTACAGCATTAAAATATTTTTAAAATTTTTTTGTTAGTAAATGATTTGTGGAAAGGTACAGTCATTCTTAGCTTAACAACAGGAATATGTTCTCAGTAATATATTGTTAGGCAATTTTATCATTGTGCAGATATCACAGAGTGTGCTTATGCAAACCTAGCCCATGTACCTTACTACACACCAAGGCTGCATAGTATAGGCTATTGCTCCTGGGCTACAAACCTATGTAACATATTGCTATACTGAATGCCATAGTCTGACTCTAACACAATGGTAACTATTTATGCATCTAAATATCTAAGCACAAAAAAGATACAGTAAAAATACAGTATTATAATTTTATGAAATCACTGGTGCATGTATAGTGGGTCCATTGGTGACCAAAGCATTGTTAAACAGTGCATGACTGTATTTTGGGACTATGTAAATACATGTTCCTCATTAAATTTCCCTGCTTCCAGAATCTATTAATTATTCTTTTTGTTGGAAACCTGAATTAATTTTTACCAGTATGGTTGTAAAGTGTAAAGTGGCAACGTTCCCCATCATTCTTTCTACATTTGATTGTCATCCTGCTGTTGTCATTCTCAAGACTAAACAACAACAAAAAAAGACAACTTTCATTTAAGCAAGTTCTCAACCTGTCTGTACCTTAGCTTCCTTATCCCAAGAATAGTCAAGAATTATATCTCTTAGAGTTGCTGTGAAATTGAAAGAAGATTATGTATATAAGTAAATTAACATAATGACCAGCATAAAGCAGCATGCAATGCTACTTTCCCAATCTATTCTTTCCAGCATAGGTTTCTAATTTATTTACTTTAAAAGTTCTTGCCTCCTTTAATGTATAATAGATATTCTAATAAATAATACTATCCTAATCAAATAATTTCTAGATAAAAAATAACAGCATATCATGCAATTTCATCCCCCTTGAATTAAGCAAATTATTAATATGGCCATATATTGTAACAATTGCAGACTCATCTGATACTAATCTTTGGAGTTTCCTGATTAGTAAATTTGGGGTTTACACAATTCTGTAATGTAGCTGTTATTGGAAAAGTCAATACAAAGTCCAGCTGCAGTCCTGAAAATAGATTTCATTATATTTTTAGATGGTTCTTTAATTTCTGTTCCCTTTCTAAAGAAAGACTCAATTTCACTGTCCTTGGTATGTATTATTTCCATTCTCTTGGCTCAATATTTTCTGTTATTTATTTTTCCAAGTATAAAATTTCATTTGTAGTAACCCCTGGGGTCATGGTTATCAGGAACAAACAACTGAAATAGGTATATGTACGAGATTGGACTCACATACCATATTGGTTGGCAAACTACAATAAGCCAATAAGGGGTTATAAAGGACATATATTTTAAAGGTCCCAGAATCATTGTAGATATCAAAGATCTCCGAATTCCCTTTCAATTTGCCTTGGGTCCTTTGCTAACATGCCACACAACTGAGTCAACACAGTCTTCAAATTTTTGCTTCTCCTCTGGTTTTATGAATGTGAGCCATGTCAAACCTGGGAAAAATATGTCCCTCCCTCACCTGTCTCTTTTCCTAAAAGTCACACCCATTGGGTAATGAGTGAATACACCGGGAATTCTTTTTAATAAAGAAATATTTTGTGCCAAAGTGACATTTCAGTAGATCTTATGCTATCTCATTAAAAGAAATATAAAAGGGGCTACTTCTCACTTAGACATTCTAAAATGTTACCTTAAAGGACAGCCCCCTACAAATCATATTATCAATTTCCTGCCAATCCCACTATAATCAAAGCTTACTTTTTTCTCTTTCAACTAACCACAATCCATTGATCACTCTGTTAAATTCCAATTATTTTGAACGCTCCCTCTATAGATTTAGCAGTCCCATTCATACCAAGTTGCAGTAACAGGAGTTGATGTGGCATTAATAGAGCCTTAGTTTCCTTCCCTTCCTGATTCAATGTGATCAATGAGACCAGCTTTGTCTTATCCATGTCAGGTTTGCACTTGCTTAGGTCTTGCTTCTACTCAGTTATCCTCACTTGAGCCATGGAACTGATCCTGACTGACCTCCTAAGAGAACTATCTTTATCTAAAGTGTTCTGACATTCTGCCTCCTTCCCATACTTATTGGAACCTTGCAATCCCCCTTCAAGCCCAGACCAAGTAGTCATCTTCCATTCTCACTGTAAAACAGGATTTGAAAGCTTTACTCCTCTCCCAGGAACAAGCTCTAGACCTGATATTCTAGCTTTTCCTCCCTTATTCCTGCTGGCCATAAAAAAATAAAGTGGGACCCACGGGGTGTCATCAATTTATATCTCAAAATAATACAATCCTTCTGTGTCTCACAACAGGACAAAGTTCAAGCCCTTTCCACAAGTGAAAATTAAGGGAGAAAACAAAAACAAAAAATATAACAGTTAAGCTAAGTGTGTACACACATGAAATGTCTTCATTTTCTTAGCTGTTGATGGGAAACTCTTAAGCAGATACCAGCTAAGTATGTGGTACTTTGCATTTCAATCAATCTGATTAAAAGGGTGGAGGCCCACTCATAAACATACTCCAAGATACATAATTCTACAATAGTAGAGCAACCTGGTCCCTGAGGTTTCTGCAGTCAGCTTCCTTTATAGCTCCAGATTCCCATGGTACAAATGTAAGTGACCTAGCAGCATTCTGTTAAAAACATTTTATGCCCTTTGCCCTTAGAAGACAAATACATTCACTTTAGCCTTTGCACCAGAATATAGCAAGCTGGACACCAATGTCTCCCTGGGCATAAGGAACAATTGCTCAGTCTACATTCTTGGGAGGGATAATACAGTGCCCACAGAATCCATGGGAGTTAAATAAATATTTGCTAAAAATAACACTGGTATTTGGAATTCATTATTAGGGATGTTGTAATAGATTTTTCAGACTGTTCCTCAGATAAATCTTCTGACTACCCCCTGATGAGCAGGAGAAGTGCAGCAACTCTTAAATTACCATAATTAACCTAAATTGTAAGTTGTCAACATGTTCTATGCTATATATCTTTTCAGCTTTAAGGCTAATAAGCCTTTCCTAGAAAAATACAAAAATGCCATGCATTTTATCACTTTAACACATCATTATTTATTGCATCACTTCACTTGATTCCCAGGAGTTAGATCTGCATACATAACTCTGGAATCATTGACATAAACTGTAAACCACTATACAAATATAAGCTATCATCATCGTTGCTATCATCACCATCATCATCATCATCATTATTCATAACCATCTGTTCTTTTTCCCTCCAGTATCTCCCTATGAATCACCATTTCCTCTCCGGTACACAATCACTGTCCTCCTGGACCCCCTCACTGCCTCATGCCTGAATATTACAATTCATTTGTAAACAACTTTTCTAACTCCATAATCTCCCAGCCCCCAGTTCATCTCATACAGGACCATCAGATGCAGCTCACTAAAAATCTGCATTTACTATGTTTGAAACGCTTTAATTCAACTCAACATTCACTTATTGAGAACATAGCATGTAAAAACATTCACTACAAGAGAACCAAAATGAGCAAGACCGAGCAAAATATGTATACACAAGTTACTACAGTCCTAGGCAGAACTGATAACTGACAGAACAGAATTAAAATACAGTTACATGCAAACCCAGAGATGGTAGCGTTTAATTTGCATTGAGTACATTTGAAAAGGTGTAATTGAGGTGGTGGGGTCTGGAGGCAGCTTTAAAGAAAATAAATTTTTTGAAAGGTAAAGATAGGAAGACCTATGAGGAGAAAGATGGGAGCTGAAGCACAAAAGCAGAAGAGCATAAGTTACATATTTAAAATAGCAATTTTATGATTACACGGAAAATGCAGTGTGTGTGTTTCCTATACCAATTTCTGCTATAGATTTATAGATCACATAGCCTCCTCGGGCTCATCCACCATTCAACAGCCAGTACTCACATTAGAAATAACAGGGAGAGAGTTGAAAAAATGGAAGAAAAATTAAGGTTCCCTTACCTTTTTATCACCTGTTGGATAAAAGTTGTTTTTTTGTTTAATTCATTTTACCAGACCAAACATTTTAACTTACCTTAAGGTGGGACAAAGCTGTTTTCAGGAGAACCTTAGTTCTTCCAGCAAAAAGCAAAAGTTGATTTGGTTGACTAGTTAGGAAAAAGCTGAGCGCAGCTGTAGTCCTTATAAGTTGATTTCCTTGCTCCTCTGCCAATTTGATCTAATAACCTACATCTGCTTCTAAAAGTTACACGCAGCCATAGACACCTCCAAGCAAGAAAAACAGATCCTGTTCTTTTTGGTGCTGTCATTGCCTGCCCCAACTCTGACACCAATTGTTCCCGCCTAATCTCTAGTTACTATGTATTTGTGTACACAAAAGTATAGACTGAACAATGCCCAACAGTTTGTTTTATTTTGTTCTGTGAGTCCTGCTTTATGTTTTTCCTTCTCTGATTATAGTGATTTTGGGGAATCATATCAAAACCTATGTTTTTATCAGGTATCCCAGAAGAATTGAAGCAAGAACAATTCTTTATCTGAATTGAATTTATGGCTGCTGAATGAAGACAAAGCTTATGTAAAAAGGCTAAAGTTAAGTACATAAGAGACAAGAAATTCTGCTCCTGGAGCTCCATATTAGCCAAATGACAGAAAGCTGACTTCTGACTAAGGTTAAAAAAAAATGTTTAATTCCTTAACTGTGAACTCTTCAGTGTTAGGTGAAACTCTGTCTCTACCAAAAATACGAAAAAATTAGCCGAGCATAATGGTGCACACTTGTGGTCCCAGCTCAGGTGGGATCACCTGAGCCTGGGAGGTGGAGGTTGTGGTGCACTGAGATCACACCATGAACTCCTGCCTCAGCAACACAGTGAGACACGATCTCAAAACCTTCCCCTACCAAAAGCAAAACAAAAACCAAAAAACTAGTCCCTTCTTTGCTCAGGGACTGAAAACTGCCTTTGTAAAGCTAATAAAAGGCCACAAGAAAAGGATTATGGGAGGGGCCTGAATTCTGTCACCCAGGCTGGAGTACAGTGGCATGACCTTGGCTCATTGCAGCCTCTGCCTCCCGGACTGAGGTGATCCTCTTACCTCAGCCTCCTAAATAGCTGGGATAATAGGTGTGCGCCCAACCTCTGACCAGGTAATTTTTTGTGTTTTTGGTAGAGACGGGGTTCTGCCATGTTGCTCCAGCTGGTCTTGAACTTCTGGCCTCAACTGATGCGCCCACTTCAGCCTGCAAAGTGCTGGGATTATAGGTGTGAACCACCAGGCTGGCCCAGTGCTGTATGTTAAACAAGATTAACAAAAAGTCCAATTCTTCCTCACAAAAGTGGCTAAAAGAATATTCCTCTGTTACCATCTTGCCGACTGTTCTAAGACTCTGATTTTCCCTTGGTATCTCATTATTTTTTTCACCAGCATCTACACCTCATACCTGCTACTGCTTCGGGGCTCTTCCTGGAGCTGTTTCTTGGCCTGTCCTCATATCAATGCTTAAAAAACTGCATTTAAGTACAAAACGTTTATAAGTTAAATTTACATATTCTCATTTGTCCAAGGAGTTAAATTAATCCTGTGACTCCATTTTGACCCACTCATCCAGGATTGTGCAAGAACCACGTCCTGATGTATTTATTTAATTTCCTTTTTTTCCATTATAATATCTTTGATATCCCTTCATATTAATATATCCTACAAAAACGTATCCTAGTTTGAAGTGCATAAACTTTTTATTTCATTGATAATATTGTGCTATAGCTTCCATTGTAGTTCTTAGGCATATAGAGCAAACATTCTGCAACCAGATTGCCTAAGTTCAGATCTAGAATGTCCACTTGCAATGTCACCTTATATACCTCAGTTTCTTTAACTATAAAACATGGATGTAATAATCCATCACAGGGTTGTTATGAGTTCTGAACAGTAACTGTCACATAGGAAATACTAATAAGTGTTTTCTATTATTGTTAACATTACTATATGTTTCACATATCCTTATTTCATAAGATCTATCCATGTTGCTACACAAAGCTGGGCCATGGCTTCTAACTGCCACATCATATCCCATATTGTATGTCCACCATATTCCATTTCTCCATTATCCCCACTAGACTTGATATTGAACATCCCCTTATGTGCCTGATAACTCAGTACTTTTTCTGCAAATAGTCTGTTCCTACTTTGCCTATATTTTGTTTTTTCCTATATTTTTTCTTATTTATTTGTAAAGCTTCCTATGTGTTGTAGATATATATCTCCTGTCAGATACAGACATTATAATACCTTTCTCATTCTTATACCTGTTTATTTGTTCATGATACCTGTAATTAAAAAAAAATTTTTAATTTTAACACAATCAAACTAATCCATTCAGCTGATGATTTGTGCTTTTCAGATTTTCTTTATGAAGTCGTTCCTCAACCTTAAGTGACAAAAAAGTCTC
The DNA here is from genome assembly GCA_004027715.1 of Plecturocebus donacophilus. Taxonomy (NCBI): domain Eukaryota; kingdom Metazoa; phylum Chordata; class Mammalia; order Primates; family Pitheciidae; genus Plecturocebus; species Plecturocebus donacophilus. The sequence continues at coordinate 47,645 of PVKP010012158.1, read as the reverse complement.
CAACATAGTCTATTAACTTTGCAGGATTAATTACCTGAAATCCAACTTTGTAGTGTTAGGAAGAAATTCAGTTTTATTTTCCTCCATGGAGTGATCCAGTTTATGCAAACTATTTACTTAACAATCTGTCTTTTCTTCATTCATTTGGTCTGGGATGATTTCTATGAAATACTCTGCATGGCAAAAGCCAGCTGCCTAATATAAAAAACATTATCCTAATGCTTAATTCTGTATGTTTCTCTTTAAGAAGGCTAGTGAGTTCTTTTGGTCAGGTGTGTACCCAAAGCTTTCATGCCTAATCACGTCCTCTCAAGTTTATGTGGGCGTTTCTTTTACCAAGTTCACATGGGAGAATAAATTCAAAGCAAATATTCACCTTGCCTGCTCACTCACTTACAGAGACTGATATGCTTATTTAAAGAACAAATTTAAACAGGGCCTAGTTTGGCCCTGGCCTTGGATTCTAGTTCTGAGATGTGGCTTTCCATTTTTCTTATGCCATAACTTGCCCTTTCTTGGAAGCTTGACTTGAATTTATTTTCCTATAGCTACCATATTTCTCCCTTCTGAGTCTCCACAAGGATTTCATCTTTCAACAAATTTTGAGTAACTACAATGCACTAGGAAAAGTACAAGTTAAACTGTGTCAGTAACACAGCGAATAACAGTAAACTGCACTGATGGGGGCTAGAGGCTCTGAACCAATGGAACAGTGAAAAGGCTAATAAAATGAATAATCAAATATATCTATAAATGATAAACTACAGTAAGTTCTGAGGAGGAAATCAATAAGGTACTATGTGAAAATATAATTGAGGAGGTGGAGACCTTACTTAGACGAGGGGTTTCTAAGGCATTTTTGAAGAAGAGGAGTTTAAGATATGAGCTAATAAAGTAGGAGTTATCCAAGTGGAGGAGCCCTATGTGAAGGCCTTGAGAAGGAAACAAACTTCGTGGGTAAGTGTGAAGCCCTGAAAGAGAGTCTAATGGCTGCCAGAAAGCTTTTACATTGTATGATGAGACTGTGATTTGAGATCATGGGAATTGGAACCATTGAAGTCTTTCTAAAGAAAAATTCTCACAAAGATCAGGATTCCATGGTGTTTCTGCAGGAACCTACAGATTAAGTAAAATTTTAAAAATCCTCAGAGATTTTTAGAAGTTCTTAAAACTGAGAATCCCAAATCAGTATAGAAAGATCAAAAAGATAGGTCTCTTTCCACTTACAATGTACATAGACAAAGAGAGTATCACTGTCATCCTAAGTACAAGAAAAATTCAGACAATCTATAAAATCATAATTTTATTTGAACCTATCAGAGCCAAGGTTTTAAAACAACCATATATATAGAATTTTAAAATGTAACAAGCTTTTCCAAGATTGGGAACTATTAACTAATGTGCCCTTGGCAGAGCATGGGAAGAAGAGGTAGCAGCCACAGAAATGAGTAAAAAAGAAGCAACTAACCTTTGAATGTATCCTAAAGGCTAACTGGGGGCTAATGTGATAATTTAGAATCCCTGAGAGCTCTAGACACAAAGAGCGCCTGCACACACTCACCAGCAATTTTATACCTCCTTCTAGCAGTTGCTCACAAGAAAATCTCAGACACAGAAGACATGGGAGAGTCTCTCTCAGGGGTACCGTCACAGAGGTGACAATCAGAAATAGCATGGAGAATTGCCACAAACTTAGCAGTGTCCTAGACTCATATATCTTAGAAAGCAAAACCCTCAAACTAACCTCCCCCTTAACAGATGAATGACGATAACCACTGGGGCAGTGTTAGAAATAAGTGCCCCGTGATGTTGGAAAAAGACTAGAAAGCACTCCTGCAAACCACTCCCCCCACCAAAACACACACACACACACACACACGCACACACACACACACACACACACACACGAGTCTTTAGTTGCTAGGATGTAACAGAAATCCACTCTTCCCACGTTGCACTGAAATGAAGTAAAAATCAAATCATCTGTCATTGAGGGAAGAACAAGAAGTGTATTCATGCTCAGGATCTTAAATTAACACAAAGCAGAGTTCTGCTGCAATAAAGAAAAACAAGAAATTTGGCTGTACTCAAGATCCCCTAAAGGCAGAAGGCAGAGTTTGGCTGACACAGGAAGAAAGATTACAAAAATGTCACAAAAGCCCACTACTCAGGCTCAAAAACAAAAAGCTACCTAAGACTAATGACAGATAAGAAAAACAAAGGTATCCTCTAATACCACCACAAATAGTCTTAAAGCAAGTAAAAAGCAGTGGCACGCTACCACAAGAGAGGTGAAACCTCACCACTGCAAGAGACACATCTGACCTGCAGGCACAGAAGACCAGTTAAAACGGAGGATGGAGCTGAGGATGGATGGGGAAGACTCAAACTACCACTCCCTCCCATTTCACTCTGGAAACCTAGAACTTCCACTAAGAACAAAATAACATGTTTTCTTCTGTAGGAATTTGAAGACTATGGCACTATAAAATAACTATGAACAACGAAATGCAAACCCAGTGAAACTACTGGGATTAATTTAACTCCCCATGCTAATGACTTGATAGGAAAAGAGGTGCGGCAATTCCAAGGCGTAAATACTATTTACTTGTTTCTACTGATCTCCTATATACAATGCCAGCAATAAAAATGTATGGGACACAAATATGACAAATTCACAGCTAACATTATACTGAACAGGTAAAAACTGAAAGTCTTTTCCATAAGATCTGGATTAAGACAAAGATGCCCACTTTCACCACTTTTATTCAACATGTACTAGAAGTCTTACCCAGAGAGATTAGACAAGAGAAAGAAATGAAATACTTTCAATTTGTGAAAAACGTCATACTAGCTTTGCTTACAGATGGCATGATCTTATATTTGGAAAAACCTAAGGACTCCACCAAAAAAGTGTTAGAGCTGATAAAAAAGTTCAGTATAGCTTCAGAATATAAAATTAACATAAAAAGTCAGTAGCATTTCTATATGCTAGCAGCAAACAATCTGAAAAAGAAACCAAAAGAGTAAAACCATTTACAATAGCTTCAAATAAAATAAAATACAAGCAATAAACTTAGCCCAAGTAAAATATCTCTACAGTAAAATCTGTAAAACACAAATAAGAGAAATTAAGGAGGACAGAAAAAATGGAAAGATAGTCCATGTTCATGAATTGGAAGAATCAATTTTGTTAAAAATGTCAATACTATGCAAAGCAATCTACAGATTCATTGCAATCCCTATCAGAATACCAATGACATTCTTCACAGAAATAAAAAAAGTAATCCTAAAATTTATATGGAAACACACACACAAAAATAATAGCTAAAGCAATCCTAAGCAAACAAAACAAAGCTGGAGGCATTGCACTACCTGACTCTGAAATAAACTACAAAGATATAATGACAAAAACAGTTTGGTACTGGCATAAAAACAAACAAATAGACCAAGAAAACAGAACAGAAAACCCAGAAATAAATCCATACATTTACAGTCAACACATTTTTGATAAAGGGACCAAGAACATACACTGTGGAAAGAACAGTCTCTTCCATAAATGGTGCTAGAAAAAGTAGATATCCATATGCGGAAGAATAAAATTAGACCTCTATCTCCTGCCATATCCAAAAATCAAAGCAAAGTGGATTAAATAGTTAAATGTAAGGCCTGACATTAAAACTCCTAGAAGAAAATATTGAGGAAACAATCCAGGACATTGGTCTGAGCAAACATTTCTTGTGTAAGAGCTCAAAAGCACAGGCAACAAAAGCAAACATGGACAAATAAGTTCACAACAAGCTAAAAAGATTCTGCATAGCAAAGGAAATAAAGTGAAGATACAACCCACAAAATGGAAGAAAATATCTGCAAACTACCTATCTGACAAGAAATTAATAACCAGAATATACAAGGAGTTCAAATAACTCAACAGTAAAACAACAACAACAACAATAAATAATAATCCAATTTAAAAATGGGCCAAAAATATGAATATGCATTTCTCAAAAGAAGGTATACAAATTGCCAAGAGGCATATCAAAAAATGCTCAATATCACTACACATCAGAGAAAGGCAAAACTACAATAAGATATCATATCACCCCAGTTAAAAAAAAAAAAGACAGTCAATAATGGATGCTGGCGAGGATGTGGAGAAAAGGGAATGCTTGTACATTGTTGGTGGGAATATAAATGAGTATAGTCATTATAGAGAACAGTATGGTAGTTTCTCAGAAAACTAAAAATAGAACTACCATATGATCCCATATGATCCAGCAATCCCACTGGTGGGGATATATCCAAAAGAAAAGAAATAGGAATATGGAAGAGATATCTGCACTCCTGTGTTTATTGCAGCACTATTTACAATAGCCAAGATATGGAATTAATCTACATGTCCATCAATGGATGAATTGATAAACAAAATACGGTAGATATTAACAATACACTATTATTCAGTCACAGAAAAGAATAAAATTCTGTTATTTGCAAAAATTTAGATGAAACTGAAGGGCATTATGTGAAATGAAATAAGCCAGGCACCGAAACAGAAATATCACATGTTCTCATTTATCTCTGGAAGTTGTAAAGTTTGATGTCATGGAGACCGAGAGTAGAAAGATGATTATCAGAGGCTGCAAAGGGTAGTGGGGAGGGGGAACAAAGATGGCTTGGTTAATGGGTACAAAAATACAGTTAGATATAAAGAATATGATCTAGTGTTTGGTAGCACAATAGAGTTACTATAGTTAACAATCATTTATTGTATATTTCAAAATAGCTAGAAGTATAGAATTGGAATGTTAATAACACAAAGAAATGATAAGTGTTTAAGGTGATGGATATCCCAATTATAATTTGATCATAATGCATTGTATGCTTGTATCAATATATCACATGTACTCCATAAATATGTGCAACTATCATGTATTCACAAAAATTTTTAAATTTTAAAAATTTTGAGACACAAAATAGCAAGAAAAATAGAACCACTGTCAAAAAATTAAGCAGTCAACAGAACTAGATCCAAAGATGGTCCAGATAATGGTAAATCAGATAGAGACTAAAATGAATATGGGCTGGCTACAGTGGATCACACATATGATCCCAAAGTTTTTGGAGTTCAAGGCAAGAGGATCACTTGAGGCTAAGAGTTCCAGACCAGCACTGGGCAACATAGCAAGACCCCATCTCTTCAAAACATTTAAACTTTAGCCAGATATGGTAGTATATGCCTATAGTCCTAGCTACTTAGGAGGCAGAGGCAGGAGGATTGCTTGAGCTCAGGAGTTCAAGATTACAATGGGCTATGTTCAAGCCACTGTACTCAAATAAATTAAATTAAATTAATGAATATGATTAGTATGTTAAAAGATAGATGAAATGGGCAAACTCTTGGAAAGACAGGTGATGGATAATCATAATAGCTCTATATCCACTAAAGAAATTAAAACCTCCCCCAAAGAAAATTCTAGACCAAAATGGCTTCACAGAATGAAATCAACCAAAAATTTAGGAAAGAATTCATATAAATTTTAGAACAACTTTTTAAAAAAGTTGACAGGAAACACTTAACTCATTTTATTAGGCCAGCACAAACCTATCACCAATATCAGGAAGATACTGCAAAAAACAGTTTACAATAGCAAAGACTTGGAACCAACCCAAATGCCCATCGATGATAGACTCCACAGGGAAAATGTGGCACATATACACCATGGAACACTATGCAGCCATAAAAAATGATGAGTTCATGTCCTTTGTAAGGACATGGATTAACCTGGAAACCATCATTCTCAGCAAACTAACACAAGAACAGAAAATCAAACACTGCATGTTCTCACTCATAGGCAGGTGTTGAACAATGAGAACACATGGACCCAGGGATGGGAGCATCACATACTGGGGTCTGTCAGGGGGAAATAAGGGAGGGACAGCAGGGGGTGGGGAGTTGGGGAGAGATAGCATGGGGAGAAATACCAGGTATAGGTGATGGGGAGGAAGGCAGCAAATCACACTGCCATGTGTGTACCTATGCAACAATCTTGCATGTTCTTCACATGTACCCCAAAACCTAAAATGCAATTTTAAAAAAAGCAGTAGCAGTGGCAAAAGAGAAGGGGGACTGGCAGGAGAACGAAAGTATGGCATTGTGTGGCTGACACATCCTCGTGTCACTGATGAATCTTGAAAAAAATTTTAAGCTGTATTGTAGTTGATATTACATGTTCCCAGAGAAACACAGCGGCATGATCTCACTTGCAAGTGGTAGCTAAACATTGAAAACACATGGACATAAGGATGAGAACAATAGACAATGGGGACTACTTGATGAGAAAAGGATAAAAGGGAGCTAGGTTTGAAAAATTCACTATCGTGTACTATGCTCATTACTTGAGTGACAGGATTATTTTGTTGGTTTGTTTTGAGATGGGGTCTTGCATTGTAGCCCAGACTGGAGTGCAGTGGCGCTTTCTCGGTTCACTGCAACCTCCACCAGTTCAAGTGATTCTCCTGCCTTAGCCTCCCCAAAAGCTGGGATTACAGGTGCCCATCACCACATCCAGCTAATTTTTTTGTATTTTTAGTAGAAACAGGATTTCACTATGTTGGCCAGGCTGGTCTCAAACTCCTGACTTCGTGATCCACCCACTTCGGCCTCCCAAAGTGCTGGGATGATAGGCGTGAGCCACTGCGCCCGGCGATGATTGGCGATTACACCAAACCTCAGCAATACACAATTTACCCATGTAACAAACAAGCACATGGATTTTTTGTACCTAAAATAAAAGTTGAAAAAATAAAAGAATTAAATTATGTCATAATCAAAATATATATAAATTGAGAAGTAGAATTTTAACTTTGATGAATGAAAGTCAAATATTCCCAAACATAATTTGTTATATGTGCCTTAAAGAATCTTACTTGAATTCAATGACATACTAGTCACTAAAATATTCATTTGAATAAAAAAGCATTCCTGCAAATAATTTTATAAGATTAAAAAATATATACTTTATAAATATAGATGTCAAAAATATAAATATTCAAATCTAAACACAGATTTCAAAATTACTAGCAGTCCAATCCAGCAACATACACAAAAGATAATATAACACAAATCAGTTAGCGTTATCTTAGGAAACCAAAGTCGGTTCAACATTAAAACATCGATTACTTAATTTATCATATTAACATACTAAGAAGGCAAAAGTAATGCTATTACTATCTTGATAGATGCAGAAAAACATTTGACGTAATTCAACATCCATTCACAAAAAGATTTTCAACTCAAAACATAAGGGAATACTTCAATCTTGAAAAGAACATGTTAAAATACTACAGAATACATAGAATGGTGAATGACTAAATGTTTGCTCCCTAAGATCATAAAAAAGACAAGTTGATCTGCCCTCACCACTCCTGATCAACACTCAACTAAATTTGCACATTCATGTATGTGGAAACACACGTATACATACACACACACAGAGACACACACACACACCCCATAGAGATTGGAAAGAAAGAAATATAACTGTCTCTCTTCACAGACTGTATAATTGTTTACTAGAAAATCCCAGGAAATCTACAATAATGCTACTATAGCAAATTTGTTTAGAATATCAAAAAGCTGGAAATAGTTAAATGTCCATTAATTGGTGAAAGGATTAAAAAACTTTGGTGCATGAATACAATAGAATATTCCTTATCAACATAAAGTTAAAATAATTCATACATGCAACATGGATAAACCTCAAAATCATCATGGCCAGGAAAGAAGTCAGACATGAAAGGCTACGTATTGTAAAATTCTTTTTATATGACATTCTAAAATTTAAAAAAATGAAGTTTAGAAAATGAATCAATGTTTGCCAGCAGCTGGGCTAGAAAGAAAAGATTAACTGCAAAGAGGCACGAGTGAACTTTTTAGGGTAATGGATATATTCTATATCTCGATTGTGGTGGTGGTTACAGTGACTATATAAATCTGCCAAAATTCATTGTTTACTTCAAAAAGGTATATTTTAGGGTCTGCAAATTGTACCTTAATAAATATGCTTTTAAATAAAAGACAACGAGGACAGTCTATGTATCATGAAGTTTGCAATTTAGTGTAGCAGACAGATAAGTGAACTAATTATAATATAATGTGTTATAGGTAGTATTTCAACAAATACTTTATTCAACATGTATTTATGGAGGTCATACTGTCAAGCACTGCTTTAGTCCTTAAGATACACCAGCAAAAAAACCAAAAATTTTAAATAAAGTTTATATTGTATTGAGGGCACATGCATAATAAGTTAAAAAAATAAAGAAATTATAACATATTAAGTAATAAATGCTAACAAAAAATGAAAAGCAGTACAAGGTAAGATAGAAATATGAAGGTGGAGAAGGGAGGGGTCTTGTTGCAATGTAAAATCAGGTGATAAGGGTAGATTGCATTGAGACAGCGATATTGGGGCAAAGACATGAAGAAAGTAAGATGTGAGCCATGTAAACCATGGGAAACCATGTTTGAGGCAGAGATAAAATCCCATGAACTGGCCAATGAATTTGGTGAGACAATGTCTGATATGTTCCAGGAATAGCAAGTAGGTCTGGAACAGAGTGAGCAAGGCAGAGGACAGCAGAAAATGAGGTTAGAAAGGTAAAAGGAAGGTGAATTGTGTGGGGCCTTTACAGACCATTATAAGTGATTTAGTTTGACTGTCCCCCACCCAAATCTCATCTTGAATTGCAGTTACCATAATCTCTATGTATCATGGGAGGGACCAGGGGGACATAATCGAATAATGGGAACAGTTTCCACCATCCTGTTCTCATGATAGTAACTTCATTCTCATGAGATCTGATGGTTTTATAAAGGGCTTCACCCTTCACTAATTCTCTCTTTCCTGCTGCCCTGTGAAGAGGAAACTTCCACCATGATTGTAAGTTTCCTGAGGCCTCCCCAGCCTCAGGAACTGTAAGTCAATTAAACCTCTTTTCTTTATAAATTACCCAATCTCAGCTATGTCCTTACAGCAATGTGAGAATGGACTAATACAGTAAGGATCTAGGGTTTTATCCTGTCAAATGGGAGACACTGGAATCAACCTAAACACCTATCAATGACAGATTGGATAAAGAAAGTGTGGTGCGTATACATCTTGGAATACTATGCAGCCATAAAAAAGAATGAGATCATGTCTTTTGCAGGAACATGGAAGGAGCTGGAGGCTATTATCCTTAGCAAACTAATGCAGAAACAGAAAGCCAAATGCCACATGTTCTCACTTGTAGTGGGAGCTAAATGATGAGAACGCGTGGACACAAAGAACGGAACAACAGACACTAGGGCTTACTTGAGGGTGGAGGTTGGAAGGAGGGACAGGAGCAGAAAAAATAACTATTGGGTACTTGGTTTAGTATATGCCTAATAAAATAATCTGTACAACAAACTCTCACGACATGAGTTTACCTGTATAACAAACCTGCACTGTACCCCCAAATCCAAAATAAAAGTTAAAAAAAAAGAAAATTTGTTTTATTTTGTAAATTTTTATATTTAATAATTTTATAATTTTATTTAAGTTACAAAATAAAATCTACTTTCAACTGTACAGCAATACAAACAATGCAAAATTATAAAATTGGTAACAAATAACTTCTGTTCACTGCAGGCTATTGAGAGGAATATATAATGACCTCACTTTCATTTTAAAAGTCTTCATGTTGAGAATGGAAGGTTGGGACAAGGGTAGAACCATATAGGAACCTATTATAGTAATCTTAGGGAAAAGATAATGATGATTTAAATACAGTGATAAAGGAAATGGAGAAAAAGGTCCCAATTCTGAATGTATTTTGGCTGTTGAGTCAACAAGATTTCTTGATGGATTGAATATAGATATAAAGCAGAGGCAAGAATGAATGATTTTGAACCTGAGCAATGAGAATTATGAAGTTGTAAATAACTCTAATGGAAAACCTTGTTACAGAAGTTGAGAGCAATGCAGGGGTTTGATCTGAGATATTAAGGGGTAAAATATGTACTACACATTGAAGTGAAAATGTAGAGTATACAGATATATGCATCTTGGGTTTGGGAGAGAGATATAGGGTGGAGAAAGACATTTAAGAGTTGATGGCTATATATTATTTAAAACCTTATGAATGGATAAAATCACTAAGGGAATAAATATAAAAATAGAAGAGAATCAATCACCAAGCCTTGAGTTTCTCCAACATTAAGAGGTTAAGGAGACTGAGATGAACCTGAGAGGGGAAAGAAAGGAATAAAATTGGAAGAGAGTGGTGAAGAAAGTATATCAACAATTATGTCAGATTCTGCTGATGGAATGTAACTAAGGATAGTCCACTGGGTTCAGTAAAATGGTAATCAGGAATGACCTTAAAAAAGTGTAATTTCAAAGGAGTGGAAGGGCAAACATGTAAATGGAGGAGGTTAAAAGAGAATTAAGGAACACAGTGAAAGACAATGAGTATAGATGACTCTTTCAAGGAATTCAATAATAAAAGTGAGCAAAGAAATAGTATGGTAGCTGGTAGGGAAAGTAGGGTCAGTAGGTTTTCTTATTGTTTGTTTTACTTTTTATTACCAAGAATTTTATATATATACATAAGTACAGAGAATAGTAGAGTACCCCTCACCAAGCTTTGATCATTATCAATATTTTGCTAATCTAATTTCATCTATATCCCACCACATTATAAAGTATATCTTATATTTCCTATTATTTCAGTACTTTAGAATGTGCTTTCAGCTGATGAGGGCATTTTGGCATAACTACAATACCACTGTGACAGCAAACAAAATCCGTGACAAGTCCTTAATATCATCTAGTACCCAATAAGTTTTGTTTTGCTTTTTTTTTTGAGATAGGGTAAACAATAAAATGTGTTTATGATAATTATAATAATTCAGTACAAAAAAAATTGACTGATATCAAAGAGACCAAAAAAATATGGTTGGAATAATGTCCTTGAGTAGGCAAGATAGGCATGGGATCTAGTGCACAAGTAGAGGAATAACTTTAGATAAGAATCTGGACAGTTTATGGTAACAGGTGAGAAAGCATAGTATTTGGTGTGGTTATAGATGCTGGCTGGGCACTTTGGCAAACAGGGTAGTGGGACAGTGTGGAATTTCTCTTTCATCTGCTTTTATTTTTAGTGAATAAGATCCAAGGTCACTAGGTGAAATAAGGAGATGCTGGAAATTTGCAGAGAGAAAATAAGATGTTAAATAATAATCCAAGATATTTGGAGAGTAAATAGCTAGGGACCTCCACTATAGTTGTATGAGCTTACTTGAAAGTTGTGGTCATATATTTAATATGAGAGTAATCAATGTGATTAAGAATTTTTCTCTAGCTAGAATCAGTTCTAGAATGATGGAGCTACCCATAGGATATTGTACATTAATGTGGGTCTGGGTAACCACAATGACTAGGGGAAATGTATTTTGAATGATACCATGCCCAATATGAGCCTAAAATAATAAATAAGGATGAATCAAAAAAGAAATGTGGTGAGTGGCAGGGTGAGGACACAAAAAGAGACACTGAAAGCACACAAGGAAAGAAGCGAGGACAAAAATGTTTGAGTTTAAGAAAATACACTAGTTTGATTGTGCTGAAATTTAAAATGTAAAGAATGGAGTAGTAACATATCAAGCTAGAAAAGGATGTAGACCACGTAAGCTTTATGACAGAGCTTGGTTTTATCCAGCAGACAATTAAAAAATGTTTTTAAGAAGGGAAGCAAAAAGATTCAGTTGTATAGTTGAATAAAAATAAATAAAATAAGACATATGTGAGGATTTGGGGAAGACACATGCAAAGTCAGGAGACCATGAAGTGAAGCATTTGGAGCAGAAATCTCCCAGGCAAGAAGCAACAAGTTTCTGAACCAGAGTAGTGGAAAGAGGCAGAAAATGAAAGAAGGAAATCAATTAAACAAATATTTAGATGTGGAATTAGCAGGATTTAATAATTATTGCAAGGATCTCCAAAATGGAGTAGGATGACAACATAGTAGTTGTAGGAAATAAATATTAGAACTTCTAACTTTTATCTTAAAAAATAGGATTTTCTTATATTTAATACATTGATTAATAATGCAGCATGATGGCTAGCGAGGGTACCCTTCCTGCAGGCCAGGAAGTAAAAATTACATTGCTGAAAGATCCTTTGTCTCAGTGCTAATTTTTCTTTGTGGAACCGAGCATCTATTTCCAACAAATGTAAATAATAACTAAATGAACTCATTTTGAAGTGCCTGATTAACACTTTTTACTATTAGGGTGCAAGATCACAATAGTTTGGAGACCACTGATTAGATGTGGATAGAGTGTAGGAAGGAAAAGAAATATAGAAGACTGGTTTCTACTCAAGTGACAGGCATATATTTTTGCCACCAAATGAGATAGCAAATAACAGATTAGAAGCCAGTTTTAGGGAGGACTGACAAACGATTTAATTTTTGATGTGTGTTTAGGTATCTGAGGACATCTTGGTAGAGCTTTCCAGCTGACAATTGAATAAATTGGTCTGAAACTTAGGAATTAAACATACAGATTCGGAAACTAATAAGGTACAACACTGGTTAAAACTCTGGAAGTGGGTGAATGGAAGAACACTGGGTGGCAGGTCCAGAGGGAGGTTAAAGGGATAACGATATTTGCTGGCAGGAATGGTAGTGTCAGTGGTGATAGGATTGAAGTGTATGGAACAGATAGTCATGAGAAAATCAAAAAGAAATAAAGATGAGGAGAACCAGGGAAGCTGAATACAGAAAAGAACAGTGTAGAATATTTTAAGAAGTAGCATGTATCAATAGCGTCAATGTAGGAAAAGTACAATGAAAGTAAAGAAAGGAAGAATAAATTTTGCCAACTGAAACATTTGCATCCTTTATGTAAGCAACATTTTAGAAACATTAATTGGTAGCAGAAAGATAAGTAGGTGGAGGAGTAAATAAAAATAAAGAAGGTGAGGCAGTGAATATAAACTACCTTTTGAGAATTCTGGATGAGTAGGAGGAAAATATATTAATTTTGTTTATATCCGCTTTGATTCTTGTCTCCATGTCTATAGGTCTTCATTGTCTTAATAGTACTATTGTAATAATCACTGCCCTCTAGGGATGAAAAAGACAAAGAAAAAAAAATAAGAGACAGTATTAACAGTAACAATAACAACAATTGCAATGATAATATCTAATACTTAATTCCCACAGCAACCCACTTATGTAGGCCCTTAATTTTTATTTAGTTTTTGTAGGTGAGCTAAGACTGAAAGTGACAAGTCATTTGATTGAAGTAACACAGCTTGTACTGTAGAAATGACTGCTATGCACCTTGAGATCAAACTTTGTATAACCCAGAGTCAGTCTGCTTCATTCTCCCTTACAGGAATAAGACTGGCCTGAAGGCCCAGGAATTTTCCTTTTCTAGAACCACCTCTGGCTATTTCGATTTCTATATCTACTGAATTTTTAGTTTTCATTCTGTGTTATGCAGTTGTTCTTTTCTGTCTGGTCTGTACTAGGACTTCAACTCCTCTTCTTTACTTTTACCGGAAGGAAACGCCATTCCATGTGTGTTGAAAGCCTCACTTCACAGAGAGGTTGGTGAGGTGGAGAGCAGGAAGTAATATCACAGCAGAAAAAACAACTCCATACTTGATATCTTTGGGTTTTTGTTTTTTTTTTTTTAACCCTTTAGGTAGTTCTGATCATTCAGGCTCAGGGTTCTTTCCATGTTACTTGCTTCCATCTCTCTCTTTCCCCTCCCAATGCTACTTTAAAGATTCAAAATGCTGGCTTATTATCATCCTTTTTTTAGAGAGAGAGAGTAACGTCACTGAAGTATTTTTGTTAAATCTTCTTCAATTCCTGGTGTTTTCCTTCCTAACTCCAAGTGACCTAAAAGTTGCATATCTTTATTTTCCTATGTAAGAACAGTTCCTTCCCTAAAAGGAATTATATTTTCAGTGAATAAAAATATACTTCTCTCAATCATACATGTAAAAGCTTTACTCATGCATCTTTTGATCTATAATCACAATTGATTAAATCAGTTGATTTTGCTGACTGTAGTTGAAAAACTGCCAAAATTCATGGTTAACAATTCAATTATTTCTCTAATTGAATATATGTTTAATGACATTTGTAATTTATGATTTACTACAAACATGAACTTTGCAAGAACCCACATATCTAGAATTTAAACAAAGGTTCACTTAATATATGCCCCCTACAGGAAAACAATAATTAAAACAAAACTAAAAGAAAAACATACTCCTTAAGCAAATAATGCTATTCTTTACACATAAAGAACAGGCATAAGAAAAGTGACAATTTACTTTCAAGACTGAGTTCAGTTGAAACCCACATGAATGCTCAGACCATTTATTCACTACTGAACCTCCAGTGCCCAGAAGAGTACCTGGTTCACACTAGCCACTGTGTAAATATCTGTTGGATGGACAAGGTTTGGTTCTAATTTAGAAACTAAACTTTTGCATGTGAGCTCATTTTGATCCAATTCACATACTTCTTCAATAACTTTAAGTTAGATTCAGATGGCTAGGGAAATTAAGAAAAATATTCAACAGTTTTAATAAACGAGACTAAAGTAACATCTACCAAGTCACTATATTTAATTTGGACAGCATAACAAATAAAACATGTCAAAAGAGATAAAGAGGAGTTAAATATGAGATTGAACTCAAAAGAGAAAAATCTCTGTTAACATTTGCTGCATTATGCTGTTTATGCTGTTTGTATTTCATCAATTATCTTATATTAATATAATCTTTGCAAGTAGGTGGCTGTGATAAGCAAAATAAGGCAACCTCCCTACAAGCACCAAAAGATGTTCATATCCTGGTCTCTTGAACTTGTGAGTATATTGCTCTACTGAGAAAAAAAGTATTTTGAAGCTGTGATTAAGTTAAGAATCTTGAGATGAGGGAATGGGTCTAATTTAATCACATGAATACTTAAAAGTGGATAAACCTTCCTGGAGGTAGTCTGTCAGGGAGAGATGCAGGGTTGCTGAATTCAGACAGAAAGGAATGCATCCAGCATCTAAGGATGCACGTAATCTTTATAAGCTGGAAAAAGTAAGCAAACAGATCTTTCCTAGTGCTTCCAGAAAGAAATATAGCCCTGTTGACACCTTGATTTTCACACAAGACCCATATCAAATTTATCAAATTTGATAATAAATTATGCTATAGTTCTGGATGTCAGAACTCTGAAATAGATTTCACTGGGCCAAAATCAAGATGTCAGCAGGGGTCAGCAATTTCATCACTCCAGTCTCTGCTTCCATCATCACATCTCTCTCTTTGACTCTGACCTGTTGGCCTCCCTCTGATAAAGTCTTGTGTAGGCCAGGCACAGTGGCTCATGCCAGAAATCTCAGCATTTTGAGAGGTCAAGGTAGAAGATTACTGGAGCCCAGGAGCTTGAGACCAGCCTGGGCAACATGGTGAGACTCCATCTCTACAAAAAATAAAAAATTTAAAACTTAGGCATAGCGGATCTGCTTGTAATACCTGCTATCCAGGAGGCAGAGGTAGGAAGATCACTTGAGCCCAGGAGACTGAGACTACAGATAGCTATGTTTTCACCACTGGACTCCAGCCTGGGCAGTGACAAAGAAAGACCCTGTCTCTGGGGAAAATAAAAAATCATGATTGAATTGAGTCTACTCAAATTCTCTAGAATAATCTTTCCATCTCAAAATCCTTATCATATTTTTAAAATCCCTTTTAAAAATAAAAGTAACATGTAACATATTCACAGATTCCAGTAATAAGTTTGTGGACATATTTGGAGAGCCATTATTCTGTGTACCATATCTAAGAACTGTAAAATAATAAATTTGCATTGTAAATTCACTAAGCTTGTAGCAGTTTATTACAGTAGCAATTATAAACTATTACAGTTGCATTATCCTTCATATGCTTTCAAAGAAACAAAGTTTCATAGAAATTAAACATCTTACCCCACTCACACAATTAAGGAAGGCTGAAGTTTCTGAGAATTATCTTTGTCCTAAATACCACACTAACTTGAATATTACCAGCAGTATGAAAATTAGAATACAGTATGAAACATTTCATTTATGCATTGATTCAACAAACAATTATAGAACGCCCACTATGCACCTGAACTTACTCTGGATAATGAGTTGCCTTGGTCATTAAGCATCTCTCTTCTGAACTTTCCTATTAATAATCCCTAACTGATGAAGCCCAATTTCTGTACAAAATAAATTTATTTTAATATTATTTTCCTTATATACTAACAACATATTCTGATATTTTGTGCAACCTTTCAGAAAAGTTTTGCTAGAAATTATATTTAGAAATTGGAAAGTAAATTGTCGAGTTTAAGATAAAGAAGGCCACTCCTGAACTACTAAAGTAGCTCCCTATGAGCACGTGTACTCACCTTCTTCAATCTACTACCATCTTAGTGTATTAGTCAGTTTTCACACTGCTATAAAGATACTACCCGAGACTGGGTAATTTATAAATAAAAGAGGTTTAATTGACTTACAGTCCCACATGGCTGGGGAGGACTCAGGAAACAGTCATGGCAGAAGGGGAAGGAGAAGCAAGCAGTTTCTTCACAAGGTGTCAGGAGAAAGAGAGCTGGGGAAACTGCCACCTTTATTTCTTTATTTCTTTATTTTGAGACAGAGTCTCTCTCTGTCACCCAGGCTGGAGTTCAGTGGCACAGTCTTGACTCACTGCAGCCTCAGCACCCCCAGGCTCAAGTGATCTTCCCACCTCAGCCTCCCAAATAGTGGGGACCACAGGCACACACCACGATGCTCAGCTAATTTTTTGTATTTTTGGTAGAGACACAGTCTTGCCATGTTTCCCAGGCTAGTCTTGAATGCCTGAGCTCAAGCAATCCACCTGACTTGGCCACCTAAAGTGCTAGGATTACAGGTGTGAGCCACCGTGCCCTGCAGGAACTGCCACCTTTAAACCAATCTGATCTTGTGAGACTTTCCTCACGATCACAAGAACAGCATGGAGGAAACCATCCCCATGATCCAATCACCATCCCCATGATCCAATCACCTTCCACCAGACCCCTCCTTTGACACATGGGGATTACAATTCAAGATGAGATTTGGGTGGAGACACAGAGCCAAACCATACCACTTACTCTGCGTACTCAGGGAACAAACTCTGTGACAGAAATGTACATGTAGTAGCTTTCTTTTATGTTTTTATTTTTTTAATTTTGTTTGAGATGGAGTCTCACTCTGTCACCCAGGCTGGAGTACAATGGCACCATCTCTGCTCACTACAACCCCAGATTCCCAGGCTCAAGTGATTCTCCTGCCTCAGCCTCCCAAGTAGCTGGGATTGCAGGCACCTGCCACCACACCTGACTAATGTTTTGTATTTTTAGTAGAGACATGGTTTCACCGTATTAGCCAGGCTGGTTTCAAACTCCTGACCCCAAATGATCTGCCCGCCTTGACCTCCCAAAGTGCTGGGATTGCAGGCATGAGCCATCGGGCCCAGCCTACATGTAGTAGCTTTCTTAAAGCCTGCCCCTAGGAACAAGATTTTTAAGGAAGTGAAGGAAGTGGAATTAGGCAGAAATGGAAATTGAGCTGTTACAAGAAACAGGGAACTGAGAAAATCATACAAGTCCAAGAGCTGAGATTACCCCTTATATGTGCCTGTAATTGAGGCAAAAAAAGGCTGAGTCCCTGAAACCTTATATTGACTAGCTGTTAGTTAGCAAGGTGGTTCCCAAAGAAAGGGCAAGACCTTTTTAAGGCAAGTCCCTTTGGATAAAAACAATCGGTAGAGAGGTATTCAACTCTAAGCTAAGAGCAGCCAATACTCCTGGCAGCCAAAGTGGCCATACAGCAGCCATACCTTCAATTTTAATTTGACTCATACTGTGTCTCCTGGTAGACCCATCTCTACTCTGTGGAACAAGAACCCTAGTTCCTCAGAACCTAAAATTTGGTGACAGAAAGAACAAATTATCTCAGTAGATCACTGGGAATGATAAGTGAGGCCACTCCTGTCTCACACTCTGTCAGTTCACAAGTATCAATGTTGGCTGAGGCTTAGTATCAGGAAATGCAAAAAACTTCAGACTATTATATCAATTCCATCTGGACCTGTTCTGAGCCCTGGTGAAAGCTAAAATCTTTCAGTTACTTGTAAATGGGTCACAGCAATATTACTAAGTAATGAGAATTATGAGATGTAATAATTCGTACTATACATTTGAGGGGATGTCCCACCAGTCCGCAGACCACTCTGTAGGTGATGAAATAGACTTATTAGGTTTTGTAGGGTGTAAACCACACCACTAGGCATGCTGTGTTCTATTAAATATTTCCGTAGCTTTCTGTAAGTCAGAACACACATACACAGAAATGCACACACATATACACACACACACTCATGCACAAACATACACATGCCTGACATTGCCACTCATTTATCTTGCTTCAGATGGTTTAAATACTATAAGCTGGCTTTGATTATTTCAAAATCCCAACATTTCCATTGCAATTAGGGAGTCCAGTTCTGTAACACCAATTCCACCACCAGCCATAACCCACAGAGGACATCCACTACTGAGTTTCTCAGTGAAGCTGGTTCCTTTCATGAGGAAATTATTTATAGCTGTGGAAAATGGAGTATCCTCGGTGCTTACCTAATATATTTCTCCAGCATGTTCTCTCAGTCTCTTGATTTTCTTCTTCCATTGTCTGCTATAGCAATTCCCGTATTTCTACTTCATTAAATGTGTGTCATTGCCTTCTCTAAACTTCTAAGAACCAAATTAGTTGCATTTAGTAGCATTTCTTGGGATCTCTGACAAAATGTTAAGTCCTATATCAAAAGAAAGCATTTCCATATCAATAAACTATCTTACCCAACTAAGTTCTGTTCTCCCTCGATTCTATTATCCCCAGAATCCAGTCCCACACTATTCTCCAGGTTCTTCCTGGAGATATTAACTAGGTCCTTTCTTTTCTATAGAAAGTCAAGCATTATCCCAGTTAGGTTATGTTAATACTTGACAAGAGGAGAGATGAAGGTCAGCATGTGTTGTCTACATCATCCTCCAGAAGATGGTAGAGCGTTTGTCTTCAACAAGGAAAAGTCAGCTGCAAGCTGAGATTTCAGAGGAATGTGAGGATTCAGGTTTTCAAATGTTTTGACTCAAATGTCCCAATTACAAATCTCAGGATTCTATACCTTCTCAGTAAGAGTTTTGACCCTGATACAGTAGACTTAGAGGGCAAGGAGTAAATATTCTCTGGATCCCTAGTGGTCTCATAATTAAGTTTTAGGCCAATTGTCAGCACATTCTGTGCTGCATTTACAGAAGATGAAACTATCTTCTAAATTTACCTTAACTCAACTTGACCTATAATCATGGAGATCATTACTACCCTCAACATCTATACAGTTATACCTCTGAAATTTTAAACCACTGATACTCCCTTCTCTGATTCAACTTTCTCCTCCTACAGCTGGACTTACTGATCCTGTTTTACAACCTCAACATAATTTACTGTTAAATTATCCCTTCATAGTCTCGTTTCGTTCCCAATCTGGTATAAACCCTACTTCAACTCCTTTTTTACCAGCTTTCACAAATTTCATGGCCATCCAAACTTTTACCCTAACAGGTTCTATCCTATCCCCAACTTTGAAGAACCAAATACCTGTTTTCCTATTTCTTTCTGCTGGACTATTGCAAATTACTGGAGAAAAATCACATAACAGTAGAGCTCATCTACAATAAAATTTATGATTTCAACTTTAGTAGTCTTCAATATTTTCCACCCATTATTTTACTTATCATTATCTCATAATTCTCTTTTGTCAATGGAACAAAGTTGTTTCAAACCAAATCTAGTATGATTAAGTGTGTGTTCCCAATTGATAATTTAACTCTTTTCTTTGTAAAAAACAAACAAACTTGAGTCCATCTGATATTTTCTCCTTCATTTTACCCCCTACATGTAAACTATAACATCATCAGTACTATCTTCCTCAGGAAGAAAAAGTGATGCTTATGTTCTTTTGTGCACCAATACATTCATCTATGATTTCTGTTTAGGAGCTTTCTAAAAACAACAATAATAATAATAGTTGTTGTGTATCTAATGTTTATCACATGACACTGACTAAGCACTTTAAAGTAATGTAACATTTAATCTTCACAAAAACCCTAAATTATACCTCTTAATGACAAAACTAAAGTGTGTCCAGGTCCACAGAACTAATAAAATATCTTTTTCTAAACATCTATTATAAATTCAAGTTTCAAACTCTAGTGGTCTGGTACCAGATCACACATGATTAGCACTGACTGATAATGTCTCCTCTATTGCTTATCACTAATCTGTTCCTAATCTCGATTCCTTCCCTTCCCTCTCTAAACATGCTCAAGTATTTTATCCAAAAACTACATGTCCTTGGTTTTAATTTCCCTTCAAGTCACCACTCCAACTTTTTCCACTCCTTTATCATCAAGCTTCCAGAAAAATAAGATAACATACACTTTTTGCCTCTACATTCTCATCTCCAGTTCATTCATCAACACTCTATGGTCTGCTTTAATTTCTCATCTCTCTAGTAAAACTGTAAATGATCACTTTCTTAAAAACAAGTAGCCTTTTGTTAACCGCATGCTTCTCAACTTCTCTGCCATATTTGATTCTCTTCTTGTTATAGATCTCCTTCTTTTGACTCATGATCTCATTCTCTTTGGCTTTCCTCTTACTTCTTATGTTCACTACCTCTCCGTCTTATAGGTTACTCCACATATTTTGCTAAAATACTGGCCTCCTTGCCCTTATCTCTCATTATTCCTCTCCCTGATGCACCCCAGTAAAACATTTAAAGAGCTGATCACTGCCCTGAAAAAGCTTATTAACCAGTTCACTGAATAGTATATGCAATACTCCAAACACATTTACAGAACCTAGGTGACCAGACATAAATCACTATGCAAAGTATTATGGTACATTAAGTGTTTGAGGAAGCACAGGATAAAAGATTCAATTGTTAGAATAATTCATAAAGGTATACTTCTAAGAGAATCTAGTTATTGAAGAAAGTATGAAAAATATATTCTCTCTCATCTACTTAACTTGGGAAAGATGTAATTTATCTTCCCCCATTCTCAAAGAGAGGCAAAGAAAATAATTCAGCAAAATGCTTATCAATCCTGTGTGTTTAATGACCCTTCAGTTATTTTAATTTAGTCATCTATGAAATCATGAATGTCTTAAGTTCAATTTCAGTCTTTACCATCACTTTGAACATATCCACATCACAACTAATTGAATAATACTTGCTCAGCTTTCATTAAACACTAAAATAGATAGATTTGAGGACAGCTAAATATTCTTTTAATGAATGACATATTAACGTGTTCAAAGCCATTCTACAGGATGCCACACGCTTCTTTCTCTTCTCAGGCCCCACCACATAGTGTCATAATCATCCACAGTTAATGTTACATCGAATTGATTCAAATCCCTCTGTGGCTTCTTGTTAGCAATTCAACCCTTGGTTTATTACTTGAACTGAGTCTTCATTTCCTCATACATATGGTGGGAAAAGTTATACACCATAACAATCAAAACATTGCATTGCTGTGAGAATCAATGAGACAACTTATGTGAAATCCTGACCCAAAGAGGTTGCTCACAGAATGTTGATTGTCTCCTTTCTTTCCATCTCCATTGCAAACTGAGAGGATTTTTTGCCTATTCTTTCCATACATTGTGTAGAAAATAGAGGGGATACAGCAAATAAAGCATTAGTTTTGAAAAAGGATTTTTAAATAAGGTTGTTTCCAATTTGTTGGCATTATGAATGTGCAGCAATATGCATTGCACCTCTCTCTAGCATATTGTGTTTGACATTCCCAAGGAAACTTAAACACGTATATCTTCTATCAAAGTCATTGTGTGCTATCACTGTAAGAGTTATGATAGACATAATTACAAAGATATTGCCAATCTATCACTTTGACGGCTCTGCACACTTTCCTGCTGCTTATTCTTTTATATTCTATTTAAAGAAATATTATTTGGTTCTTTTTACCATAGAGAAGATAGCAATACTTAAAAATTTGAGTGGAAGAACATGCAAAAAAATTATGCATATCAATTCAGTTAACATTAAAATATGGAAGAAAATATAAGCATTATGGGAGTCCACATAAAATATGGAAAACACCTTTAAAGACAAAATTGTTAAGCTACCAAGATATCCCAAAACTTAGTAACAGTAAAGTGCTGTTATGGAAAGGGATTAAAATTGAGTCACCAAAAAACTCTAAGATAGGCCAGAGTTAACATAATGACAGAATATAGTGCTTCTTGGGAAAAAAACTGAATGTAGTTTCTTTTATTGTCCACTGAAAATTGCCATTGGGACATGCTGCAGAAACAGAGATGTCCGTGTTTCTAGAAGACAAAGAAATGGATTTGAAGGAGATCAATATTGCTTGAAGAGCAGAGAAAACATGTAACTTATACTACCAAGTCCATTTGGGATTCATTCCAAAGCTGAGGGAAGTGGCAAATGTAAAGAAAACTCTCCATCAGCTATTTGTCATGTTTTTCTATAAATTGGGGTGGGGCCTCTAAGCAACAGAAAAATGAATGTAGCTCTATATAGAAAAGAACCATTAAAAACCATAATGAAGGTATTTTATTTTCAGAGAGCAGTAGTCTTTTAGAACATGCTAGAATTTTTTTCCCCTGACCCATTTTATCTCACAGGTTTCAGTTTTTGGCTCTAAACAGTATATCTCCTCAGAAATTTTTAAATGTTTAAAGCTAAGATTGCTTTGCATTAAGATGCTTTGGCAAGGCTCGTAATGAGAATTTTAAATCTGAGCAAAATTTCTTGAAGTTCTAAATGATGCCATCAAAGAGAACATTCACCATATGGAACCAGTGACTGATCTAAAGACTGGAGTCTTGTTTTCAAGTCTTTTAATCTCTTATTTTACAGCAAAGAGAAATTTTATAGAATCTCCTCTCTTCAGAAAGACTTAAACTAAAATAGGCAGTTATAATGGAAGGAGTCTACCTCATGTATATTTACAGAATGGAAAGTAGTACATTGTTAGCAAGATCACAATAAAAAAGCAAGGCACTCTAAAGAGAATGTGAATTTCTCCGAATTGGAGTTCCAGTTCTGTTACTACGCCTACGTTCACTGCTGGATAGAGGGCAGTCCCCACCAGATGCCGTGTCCCTAAATGGTGGCCTGTGTCTGAGTTTAAGATTGTTCACTAATGTTTATGATTTCCTCTGATTCTTGGAGACACTGGTAAATATATTTCTCAACTCCTTTCCATCTCAGGAGGGCTTCTTTTTTACTCTCTCCCTTTCCCTATATACCAGCTGAGTAGAAAGGATGCTGAAAATAGACAGGAAGGCAGAGGCATAACTAGAAAGAGCCTGGATGTCTGATTTACCTCGGAGACATTAAGCTTTTGTGTGAACAATAAATACGCATTGCACTGAGCCACTACAATGTTGGGTTTGTTTATTATTGCAGTTAGCCTAACACCGTAACACCATGTCTCATTCAGGATTTTGTATGTACAGAGTCAATTTAGCAAGAGGAAATTGTGGGTTGCAGAGAATAGTCATATGAGATAATTTCACAAGTAAAGTCTCTGTCTGATGTGGGTTTAAAATTTTTAAATGTTCCTAGTGAAAGCACTGACCAACCCTGTCATTAGTGTCTGTGATGATTAAGTTTACGTGTCAACTTGGCTAGGTCGTAGTACCAAGATATTTGGTCAAACACATTTAGATGTTGCTGTGAGGAGTATTTTTCAGATAAGATTAACATTTAAATCATAGACTTTGAGTAAAGCAGACTAACCTCCATAATGTAGATGGGCCGCGTTTCATCAGTTAAAGGCCTTAGGCAAACGACTAACCAATCCCGAAGAGGAAGAGAAAATTCTATCAGAAGACTGCCTCTGGATTTGGACTGCAGCATCAACCCATCCCTGGGTCTCCAGCTGCCTAAAAACACTTCAGATTTTGCACTTGTCAGCGTCCATAATCACATGAAATAATCCTTAAAAACTAAGAATTTTTTAAAAATCTTTCTCTCTCTCTCTCTCTCTCTCTCTCTCTGTGTCTGTGTGTTTGTGTGTGTGTGCATGTGTGTGTGTGTGTGTATACATCTATTGCTTTTGTTCATTCGGAGTACCCTTACTGCTAAAGTGTCTATTTTAATATAAAGAAGTAGACCACAGAAAGATCCAGTATGAAAAACTGTAATCATTGTCAACTAGCCAATGTCAAGTCAAATGGCATCCTAGGTTGATTCTGAACTTAATACACTTGCCATGGAAATATGCTTCAATATTCTTCATGAGTTCTGCTACTGCTTTTTGTATCCTAAGTATCTATTATCTTTTCAATTATAACTATAAACAATGAGTGAAACAAAACAGACTTTCCCCAGAAGATTCCATTGGAAAAACATATGCACATGAACAGACAGTAATTAACCAATTTGAAAATTATTATAGGACATATTTCCATATTGAGCCTGTATTAGACATGGAGGAAGTACAACTGATGGAAACCTGGGCCCTTCCTGTGACAAATCATATTTTTCATAAATAGCAGCAATAACATCACCTAACCAATACGCTCTTCTTACTAGATGACTTTAATATTTCTCCAATCCAAAGGTAGGGTCTCTGCCTCCTTCTCTTGAACCTCTTGAACCACTGTGGGTTTTTGCCTCAAGAAATACAGTATGTTAGAAGTGATGCAATTTCAAAACAAGGCCACAATAATGTCATGTTCTTCTGCCTTGCTCTCTTGAGACACTTGGTCTGGGGGAAGTCAGATCCCATATAAGCTGTCCAACAAGCCCAAACAGGTCAACCTGGAGACAGCACAGGGAGATCCTATAAATATATGGAGAAAGAGAAAGCAGGGGAAGAGAGAACAAGACAAGGGCAAGAACAAGCAAATCAGCTCCCAGCTTCTTCAACCCCCTATATTTCAGCTCCATCCACTATCTGGCTAAACTACATAAGACACTATTGAATTATGTCCCTTCGCATCTATATGTAGAAGCCCTAATCCCCAAAGCAAAATTTGGAGATGGGGTATCTAAGGGGGTAATTAGGGTTAAATGAGGTAGTAAGAGTGGGGCCCTAATCCAATAGATTTGGTGTCCATACAAGAAGAGAAAGAGGTGTCAGAGACCTTTTTCTCTTCACACATTTACAGAAGAAAGACCAAAGAAGAAAGTAAGAAGTTAGTGTCTGTAAGCCAGAAAAAGAGGCCTCATCAGAAACCAATCCTGCTGGCACCTTAATATTGGACTTGTTGTATGGCAACCCAACAAGACTAATACAAAGACTTTAAGCAAGAACCATACAGCCAAGCCCTCCCCTAATTCCTGACCCATAAAACTATGAAAGGTAATAAAATAGTGATCCTCATTTTAAGTCACTAAGTTTTTGTGTGATTTGTAACACAGCAACAGGTCATTGGAACACTACTTTTGAGGTGCTTATTGTTACCAGGGGAGATGAAACACATAACTGTATATCAAAGTGCTATGTTACTTATGTATCAGATTCTATGAGTGAGGAGGTAAAACAGAAGACAGAAGGTTTTTGAACTGGAAATTGTTTAATTTTAAATAATTGACCAGAGTGGATAGACTAGAATGATGGAAACTTAGATGGGTTCAAAGTGAGAGAAGAGAAAGATCAGTGAAGAGTCACCTGGGTGACGCAATGGACCAAAGTGTGTTTTCCCAAAACTCATGTGCTGAAGTTTTAACCCCTCATGTGATTATATTGGAGATAGAGCTGTGAACGTGATAATGTTAAATGAGGTCATAAAGGTAGAGCCCTGAACCAATAGACCTGGTGCCCTTAAATTAGAGGAAAAGACCCCAGAACTCTCTCTCCACCATGTGAAGACATAGAAAGAAGGCAGCCATCTACAAGGCAGAAAGAGATCCCTCACCAGAATCTACCCATGTTGCCACCTTGATGTTGGAATTCTAGCCTCCAGAACTGTGAAGAAATAAATTTCTGTAGCTTATGCCACCCTATCTATAGAATTTTGTTAAGACAGCCCAAACTGACTAATATAAGTGGCTTCACAATTTTTTCAGGGTTTAATTAGATTGGGTACCAAATCCTTAGTAGATGTGAAGAAAAATAAAAATATGCGTATAATTTGTTTTATTCACACAATAGTGTATGAGCAAGCCCAAGGCAAGAATTACATTCAGCACCTAGATTATGGCCTGTAACTGAGCTCTATTAACTGCTAAAGGCAGGGAGAAAAGGAGGAAAAGGTGGCAGAAAACTGAATCTTGCAATGATACAGAACTTTCTATAATCTAGTAGAATCTCTAGAAAGGAACCATCTAGAAAGAAGTAGAAGAACAGATCAAGCAGTAGAATGGAACATGCCAAAATGGAGAAAGCCTGTATGAATCATGGGCTTAACCACTGTAGGCATATGCAAAAGGCTGGTTTCATTTGTGCCTGTGCTTTAGGCTACTCATTTTCAAAAATCTCTTCCTACTCATTATTCCCTAAAAATCATTCACTGCTGATAGAACTATTTGTTGTGACCAGCCTCAGCTGCATGGCCGCCCGCTAGTTCCCACCTCATTTTTCACTCTCCAACAGCTCTTTCTCTGTTGGCTTCAGTGTTACTCCACAGGCTTCCCTGTACTTACTTTTTAGTTCTTAAATGTTAATCCACATCTAGTTTTGGACATTTTTAAATGTAAAGAGTATAAAGAAATGCACCTCACTCAAGTGTTTTTAAAGGAGTTTAAAACTTGTTAAAGGCTAACTACCTGCAAAATAATCATTAAGAGAGAAAGGCCATTAATTGTGGAATTAAGAATTCAAAAGGGTGAGATTGGGATCCAAGATGGCCGAATATGAACAGCTCTGGAGTGCAGTTCCCAGCGAGAACAACGCAGAGGCTGAGTGATCACCGCATTTCCAAATGAGTTACTGCTGCCCACAGACCAGGAGATTCCTGGGCTGAAATGCTCCACGAGTTCCTAGTATGGCTGTTTCAGCTGGCACAGCGGGTCTCCGCACAAACTCACATAAATCTGAGCAGCTGTTTCAACTGGTGCCTGGAACACCTGGGAGACAGAAACACCCATTCAGTTGAGAAAAGGGGGGCTGAAACAGGGAGCCAGTTGATCTGGCTCAGTGAGTACCAAAGACCAGCACAAAGACCAGCAATCTGAAATGCTCTGGATTTGAGAGTTCCCAGCAAGTACAGCTGGACCTAGGACGGTCCAGCTCTGTGGGGAGAAGGGTATCCACTATTACCAATGCAGTCCACCACTACCGAGGCAGTCTGCCATTACCAGGGCAATCTGCCATTACTGAGGCAGTCAGCCATTGCAGAGGCAATCCGCCATTACTGAGGCAGACCACCATTACCGAGGCAGTTCTAATTATACCTCTGTAAACAAAACTGCAAGGAAGTTCACATAGCAGCTTGGCAGAGCCCACAGCAGTTCAGCAACACCTCTGCTGGCAGATGGTGACTAGGCTACCTCCTTGATGGGCAGGGCATCTCTGAAAAAAGGCAGTAGCACATCAGGAACTTATAAATAAAGCCCCACCATCCCAGGACAGAGTACCTGGGGAAAAAGGCAGTTATGAGTTCCACTGCAGCAGACTTAAATGTACCTGCCCAGCAGCTCTGAACAGAACAATGGAGCTCACAGCTCAGCACTTGAGCTCTTATAAGGGACAGACTGTCTCCTCAAGCAGCTCCGTAACCCCTGTATATCCAAAGAGACATCTCATAAAGGAGAGCTCAGGCTGACATCTGACAAGTATCCTTCTGGGCCTAAGAAAACAGAAGAAGAAACTGTCAGCAACCCTTACTCTTCTGCAGCCACAACAGGTGATCCCCAGGCAAGCAGGGTCTGAAGTGGACCTCCAGCAGTCCTATAGCAGAGGGACCTGACTGTTAGAAGGAAAACAAAAAAAGGACAAAAGAACTTCAACATCAACAAAAAGGACATCCACTCAGAGATCCCATCCGAAAGTCACCACTACAAAGACCACAGGTAGATGAATCCACAAAGATGGGAAGAAACCAGCACAAAAAGGATGAAAACACCCAAAATCAGAAAGCCTCTCCTCCTCCAGGAGATCACAACTCCTTACCAGCAAGGGAACAAAGCTGGATGGAGAATGAGTCTGATGAATTGACAGAAACAGGCTTGAGAAGGTGGGTAATAACAAACTTCTCTGAGCTAAAAGAACATGTTCTAACCCAATGCAAAGAAACTAAGAACCCTGAAAAAAGGTTTGATCCTAATGAGAATAAACAGCTTAGAGAAGAATATAAATGACTTGATGAAGTGGAAAAAAACACAACAGGAGAACTTTGTGAAGCATACACAACTTTCAATAGCTGAATTGGCCAAGCAGAAGAAAGGATATCAGAGATTGAAGATCAACTTAATGAAATAAAACAAGAAAGCAAGATTAGAGAAAAAAGAGTGAAAAGAAATGAACAAAGCCTCCAAGAA
This sequence comes from Plecturocebus donacophilus, assembly GCA_004027715.1. NCBI lineage: Eukaryota > Metazoa > Chordata > Mammalia > Primates > Pitheciidae > Plecturocebus > Plecturocebus donacophilus. The sequence continues at coordinate 19,002 of PVKP010012158.1, read as the reverse complement.
ATATGAGATTACGTGAAAAGACCTAATCTATGTTTGATAGGTGTACCTGAATGTGACGGAGAGAATGAATCCAAGCTGGAAAACACTCTTCAGGATATTATCCAGGAGAACTTCCCCAACCTAGCAAGGCAGGCCAATATACAAGTCCAGGAAATACAGAGAACACCACAAAAATATTCCTCAAGAAGAGTAACCCAAGACATGTAATTGTCAGATTACCAGGGTTGAAATGAAGGAAAAAATGCTAAGGGCAGCCAGAGAGAAAGGTCAGGTTACCAACAAAGGAAGCCCATGAGATTCACAGCGGATCTCTTTGCAGAAACCCTACAAGCCAGAAGAGAGTGGGGGCTAATATTCAACATCCTTAAAGAAAAGAATTTTCAACCTTGAATTCACATCCAGCCAAACTAAGCTTCATAAGCAAAGGAAAAATAAAATCCTTTATGAACAAGCAATTGCTGAGAGATTTCGTTACCACCAGGCCTGCTTTACAAGAGTTCCTGAAAGCAGCAATAAACATAGAAAAGAACAACCAGTACCAGCCACTCCAAAAACATACCAAATGGTAAAGACCATCAACACAATGAAGAAACGGCATCAACTAATGGGCAAAACAACCAGCTAGCATCAAAATGGCAGGATCAGATTCACATATAACAATATTAATCTTAAATGTAAATGGGCTAAATGCCCCAATCAAAAGACACAGACTGGCAAACTGGATAAAAAGCCAAAACCCATTGGTGTGCTGTATCCAGGAAACCCATCTCACATGCAAGGACACATATAGGCTCAAAATAAAGGGATGGAGGAAGATTTGCCAAGCAAATGGAGAGAGAAAAAAAAAAGCAGGAGTTGCAATCCTAGTCTCTGATAAAATAGACTTTAAACCAACAAAGATCAAAAGAGACAAAGAAGGACATTACATAATGGTAAAAGGATTAATGCAACAAGAAGAACTAACAATCCTAAATATATATGCTCCCAATACAGGAGCACCAGATACATAAAGCAAGTTCTTAACGACCTACAAAGAGACTTAAACTCCTACACAATAATAGTGGGAGACTTTAACACTCCACTGTCAATATTAGACAGATCAACAAGACAGAAAATTAGCAAGGATATCCAGGACTTGAACTCAGATTTGAACCAAGCAAACCTAATAGACATCTACAGAACTCTCCACCCCAAATCCACAAAATATACATTCTTCTCAGCACCACATCACACCTACTCTAAAATTGATCACATAATTGGAAGTAAATCACTCCTCAGCAAATGCAAAAGAAAGGAAACCATAACAAACTGTCTCTCAGACCACAGTGCAATCAAATTAGAACTCAGAATTCAGAAACTAACTCAGAAATGCACAACTTCATAGAAACTGAACAAGTGGCTCTTGAATGTTGACTGGATAAACATTGAAATAAAGGCAGAAATAAAGATGTTCTTAGAAACAAATGAGAATGAAGACACAATGTACCAGAATCTGGGAAACATTTAAAGCAGTGTCTAGAGAAAAATTTATAGCAATAAATGTCCACATAAGAAGCAAGGAAATATCTAAAATTGACATCCTATAATCAAAATTGAAAGAGCTAGAGGAGCAAGATAAAAAAAAACTCAAAAGCTAGCAGAAGACAAGCATCACACACTAGGGTCTGTTGGGGGGAATATGGGAGAGACTGCAGGGGTGGGGAGGTTGGGGAGGCATAACATGGGGAGAAATGCCAGATATAGGTGACGGTGGGATGGAGGCAGCAAACCACATTGCCAGGTGTGTACCTATGCAACAATCCTGCATGTTCTGCACAGGTACTCCAGAATCGAAAGTGCAATAAAATATACTAAAAAAA
>PVKP010012158.1:0-17043 GCA_004027715.1 Plecturocebus donacophilus | reverse complement strand
GATGATAATCTAGTGCCAAGGGGGGAAGATAGATCAGGAGAACTCTTAATGACTGTGTTCTGCTCCCTTGATTCCACAACCCTAGTGAGGGAATGTGTTCTCTTTCCAGGTCCCTGAGGGCGTGTAGCTTTAAGGGCAAGAATTTCCCAGTGCCATTCACCCCTCCCATCTCTCTCTATCTGGGAGATTCAACAGTTTATGTTTGAATTTTGCAGGCGCGGGAAGAAACTAAAAGTCAATCACTCCAGCGGAAGTTCGAAGGAACTCCTTTCATTGGCTCTGGGTCTTGGAGAAGGTAGAGGTTTCTCCCAGGATAAAAGTCTGTGCTCCCTCACCTGCACCGGATTTTCAGCTTTCTGGAATCCCCTCCCACACGCTGGGAGCTCCCTCCGGGATTTTCCCCTCCAGAATTCCCTTCCACACTCTTCATGGAAGCCTTTCTCTTCTTCTCCTTTCCTTCTCTTTTCTCTACCTAAATAAAATCACCTTTCTGCAACACTTTTTGGGTCCGATATTCACTTTATGAGCATACGGTCCACCTGCAGTGGCCCCACCGCTTATTTCTTAAGAGGTTGGAGGCCAAGAACCCACAACGATCACTGGCATCCAAGGAAAAACCCAGTTACCCTAGGACAGACTTGGCCTGACCAGTTTCATTGCATATAGGGTTTATAAGGAGACAAATTGAACTGAAGCTTCAGTTCCCTTTAGCCTGAATATTACTTCATAGTGGTTTGCTATTTAATCTCATGTGTAACTTGAGCAGTCATACTGCACAGTTTCTCCAAAAGAGAGTTACTGTTTAATAAAATGGGACTAGGTTTCCAAATTTGCTTTTTACTTAGACACATATTTCCTTCTGGGTCTTTTACTGGATCACAGCAGCAGTGGAGCCTACTGAAATATGAATTATATATGAGGGATACATCCTTAATTCTGAATACAATTCAATTCCAAATGTGTGCTAAGAGGTGAGTCCTAGTAGGATGAGCAACTTCAGCAAGATTGTTAACTAAAGATAACCAGTGCTCATCCTCCTACAAAAACAAAACAACAAATTAACAACTAAAATTCAACTAGAGTCTCTGTGACTGTTCAGCAATTAACTGGTAAAATCACTGCGGTGCACATAAACCCATGACGTCAGCATAGAGAGGAAAACAAAGCATCTCATCTCCGCTTCTTTATATCCGTCATAAGGATTATTTCAGAGCCAGGAGAGACTTCCTCATGCAGGGAAGAAGTAAACAGAGAGCCTCCAAAAGCCTCCATTACAACTTCAGTCCCCGCTTCAGAAGAATCCAGCAGTTAGCATAGACTGAGCATAATTTAGGGAGCTGCCTTGAAATCATGTAGCTGCATTGCTCCAGAGTAGGAGCCCATGTTGAACACCTCCCTCACCCTCAGTGACAATAAATGCCACTGCACGATGCAATCTTGAAACCAGAGCAACCGCTAGACCCTGGCCTTTGGAATCTGGGCTCAGCAAAAACAGCCATGACTACCTTGCCCAAGTCCATAGAATGCCCTACCCCTAAAGAACAGGCCTTCCTGCACAGTGCAGAAACCAAACACAGGCCAACTGAACACATGAAAGTATAAAACTATAAAACTCACTAGTAAAGGCAATTTCATAATCAAACTCAGAATAAAACAATACTGTAATTGTGCTATGTAAATCCTTCAAACATCTCACATAAATGTTAAAAGTCAAAATTATAAAATATAACCAAGTTACAATTACTTGCTAAAGAACACACAATATATACAAAATTACAAATTAAGGCAAAAAAAAATATAAATTGAGGGGAGAGTAGAAGTCTAGAGTATTTTTAGGTGACTAAAGTTAAGTTGTCATCAGCTTAAAATAGTATATTGTAACAAGGTTCTTTATGTTAGTCCCATTGTAACTACAAAGACATTGAAGCAGACACATGAAAGAGAAAAATAAAATAATCAAAGAACTAATATCAATTCTTCTCAAACTATTCCAGAAAATTGAAGTAGGTACTTCTAAAGTCATTCTATAAGAGCACTGTTACCCTGATGCCGAAACCAGAGGGCACACACACAAAAAGAAAGCTATAGGCCAATATTACTAATGAACATAAATGCAAAAATTTTTAGCAAGCTACTAACAAACCAAATTCAACAGCACTTTTTTTTTTTTTTTTTTGAGGCTGGATCTCGCTCTGTCCCCAGGCTGGAGTGCAGTCAACAGCACATTTAAAGGTTCATTCACCATGATAAAATGGAATTCATCTCAAGGATACAAGGATAGTTTAAAATATGCAAATCAAAAAATGTGATATGCCACATTAACAGAAAGAAAAACAATAATCATACGATAATTTTAATAGATGCAGAAAAAGCATGTGACAAAATCCAACATCTCTTCATAATAGAAACCCAGCAAATTAGGTATAGAAGGTACATACCTCAACACCATAAAGGCTACATATGACAAATCTACAGCTAAATCACAGCAATCAGGGAAAAATTGAAAGCTTTTCCTCTAAGATCTGGAACAAGGCAAGGATGCCCACTTTTACCACCTCTATTCAACAAAGTACTGGAAGTCTTAGCCAGAGCAATTAGACAAGAGGAAAAAATAAAAGGCATTTGAATGGGAAAAGAGGAAATCAAATTGTCTCTGTTTACAGACATGATTTAATAAATAGAAATCTTAAAGACTCCACTAAAAAAACTGTTAGCACTAATACACAAATTCAGTAAAGTTGCAGGATGTAAAATCAACATTCAAACATTGGTAGTGTTCCTATACCACCAATTCCACTTACAAAAGATACAAAGAAACAAGATACCTAGGAACAAGTTTAACTAAGGAGGTAAAAGATCTCTACAATGAAATCTATAAAACATTGATTAAAAAAATTAAAGAGGACCTAAATAAATGAAATTGGAATTGATCAAAATAATTAATATTTTAAAATGTCCATACTAACCAAAAAAAATCTACAGAGTCAATGCAATCTCCACCAAAATACTAATTATTTTTTATAGAATATACAAAACAATCCTAATATTCACAGGGTACCACAAAAGACTACTAATAGGCAAATCAAATATTAAGAAAAAAAAAAAGGTGAAGCCATCACATTACCTGACTTCAAAACATACTACCAAAGCTATCATAATGAATACAACATGGTACTGGCATTTAAAAAGAAACACAGACCACCAGAACAGAATAGAGAGTAATGAAATAAGTTCACACATCTACCATCAATTGATTTTTGACAACCAAGAACACATACTGGGGAAAGGACTGTCTTGTCAGTATATGGTGCTGGGAAAATCATATGTCCACATGCAGAAAAATGAAAATGGACCCCTATCTTTCATCATATGCAAAAAATCAAATCAAAATAAATTAAGGACTTAAATGTAAGACCAGGAACTATGAAACTGCTAGAAGAAAACCATAAGAAAAAATGCTTCATAATACTGGACTAGTGAAATATCTTTTTTGTATGAGGACTCAGAAGCTCAGGCAACACACGCAAACAGACAAATGAGACTATATCAAACTGAAAAAGCTTTTGTACTGCAATAAAAACATTTAATAGAGGAAAGGGACAACCTACAGAATTAGAGAAAATATTTGCAAACCATACATCTGACAAGGGGTTAATATCCAGAATACACAAGGAACTCAAATAACTCCATAGCAAATAAACTAATAATTCAATTTAAAGGGGCAAAAGATTTTAATAGACATATCTCAAAAAATAAATATAGCCAACAGGTATATTAAAAATTGCTAAACATGACTAATCATCAGGGAAATGCTAATTAAAACCACAGTAAGATATCATCTCATTTCAGTTACAATGGCTATTACCAAAAAGAAAAAAGATTAGTGTTGGTGAGAATATGGAGACTTGCTGGTGAGAATGTAAATTAGTACATTCATTATGGAAAATAGTATAGAGATTCCTCAAAAATTTAAAAATAGAACTACCATATGATCCAGCAATGCCACTACTTGGGTATGTATATCCAAAAGAACTAAAATCTGTGTGTCATACAGATGTCTTCACTCCAAAGTTTACTATTACTATTTAACAATAACCAAGATATGGAATCAAAGTGTCTAACAATGGATGAATGGATAAAGAAAATGTGGTGTATATATAAAATATATTGTATATATAAGTTGTATATATTATATAAGCATTACATATAATATATAATAAAATACTACTAATATATACACAAAATACTATTCTTTCATAAAAAAATAATAAAATCGGCCAGGCATGGTGATTCACACCTGTAATCCCAGCACTTTGGAAGGCCAAGACAGGTGGATCATGAGGTCAATAGATTGAGACCATCCTGGCCAACATGGTGAAACTCCATCTCTAATAAAAATACAAAAATTAGCTGGGCGTGGTGGTGCACACCTGTAGTCCCAACTACTCAGGAGGGTAAGGCGGGAGAATTGCTTGAACCAAGAGGCAGAGGTTGCAGTGAGCCAAGATCGCGCCACTGCACTCCAGCCTGGTGACAGAGTGAGATTCTGTCTCAAAAGACAAAAAAAAGTAAAGAAAAGAAAACCTGTCATTTGCAACATGAGTGAACACGGAGGACATTATGTTGAATGAAATAAGCCTGATATAGAAAGACAAACAAATGCCACATGTTCTCACACATATGTAGAATCCAAAAAAGATGACCTCATATAAATAGTGAAGAGAACAGTGGTTATGGAGACTTGGGAGTGTAGAGAGGAAGGGCAATGGGGAGAAGATAGTTAATGGGTACAGAGTTAGACAGGAAGAACAAGTTCTGTTGTCCTATTATCCAGTAGATGTCTATATTCAACAACAAGGTATTGTCTATGTCAAAACAGCTAGAAGAGAGAATTTTGTTCTCACCACTAAGAAACAATAAATGGTTGTATATGCTAATTACCCTGATTTGATCATTATATGATGCATACTTGTATCAAAACATCACACTGTACCCCGTAAATATAACAAATTGAACAAATGATCCAAATAGGCATCTCAAAAATAAAAATATACAGATGGCAAATAAGCACATGAAAACATGCTCAACATCATATATCATTAGTGAATTGCAAATGAAAATGAGAAATCACTATACATCTATTAGAATGCTAAAATAGAAAACACTGACAATACCAAATGCTGGAGAGCACAGACAGCAACAGAAACTCTCATTGATTGTTTCTGAGATGTCACTTTGGAAGAGGTTGGTGTTTCACGTAAGGTTAAATGTAGTCTTAACCTATGATGTAGTAATCATACTCCCAGGCATTTACCCAAATATATTGAAAATTAATGCTCACGCAAGTTCTGAACACAAATATTTATAGCACATTTGTTTCATAAAAATTGCCAAATTGCCAAACTTGGACACAAACAAAATAACTTTCCATAGATAAACTGCCAAATTGCCAACTTGGATGCAAACAAAATACCTTTCCATAAATAAATAGATAAACAGACTGTGGCACATCCATTTAATGAAGTGTTTATTATTCAGAGATAAAAATAAATGAGCTACCAAAAGACATGAAGTAAACTTAAATGCGTATTTCTTAGTAAAGGAAGCCAATTTACAAAGATTATATGCTGTATGAGTGCAGCTATATGATATTCTGGAAAAGGCAAAGCTATGGAATCAGTAGAAAGAATAGTAGCCAGTGTTCGGGAAGGAGGTGGGAAGAGGATGAATTGGTAGAACATAGGATTTTTAGGAAAATGAAACCTCTTTATGATACTGTAATGGTGGGAACATGACATTATGTGTTTGGGAAAGCCCATAGAATAGTTGATACTTAGAGTGTATACTAATGTAAACTATAGACTTTGGTCAGTAATAATGTATTGACACTGGACTAATTATATTATCAATAACAACTGTAACTTATGTACCACACTAATGGAAAATATTAATAGCAAAAACTGTGTGGTGAGGGAACAAAAGTATTTGGGAATTATATTTTTTGATCAATTTTTCTGTAAACCTAAAACTTAGCTAAAAAAAAAGTCTATTAATTTTTGTAAAAGTTATTTTTTAAAAAGGGTTGAATCCTGCATTGCAGAATAAACTAGTATATTAATGTGCCCTGCTACAAGCCACATAAGAACTCTCTGGCACAGATAAACCGTGAGATAAAACAGCATTGAATTATGGATAATAAGCTATGAAGATATTACTTTCTAGACAGAAGACAAAACCCCTGTGTTTTCGGTTAAGTGAAAACTATCTTATCACATCCTTCATGACTGCTGCAGACATGGGAGAGCAGAATTATTCTTACTACAACTCATCCTCAAAACCAACTTAAAACACAGCTGGACACACAGATTATAAATATTTACTGAAAATCAGAATGAGAATAAAAGATGGCTCAAATTGGGTCAAAAGGTAAAGAATTTTTCTTAAAAAATTACACTAGACATTACTATAATTTTAATTTTTTCACAAAGCATACACCAAAATCAGTATTACTACCTATCAAGTTTTATGTCACATCTAATAATATGTAGCATTTAAGATTTTCTAATGCTTACAGAGTATAAAATAACCTATAATCTGATAGATTGAATGCTAATCATTTCAAATTTCAATCTCTGACAGAAATATTTTAACATGCAACCTACTCAGGGCTGCTTCTAGTTGACAACTATTTTTGTCCTTGAGGAGATCTGAAACTAGAATTGCCATGAATTTTTGTTTACATTTCTCATGCAGTTAGATTTCAGCTTCTGGAAAAAATAGTTTCTGGGCTCTGATGACTTCACATGGCTTTAGCCTATTTCCGTAGCACTGGTATGCTAATTTGGTAGTAGTTTCATGGCAAGTTTGTGGCTCCAGATTTCATATTTTCCCTGGCTTCAACTGGACTTATTAAATAGCACTCAGTTTTTGTGCATTCCAGCATTTCTCTGCAGCTTACATGGCAATGCTGCTCACTCACACCACATATTTACTCCTCACATCCTGTTCCCTGACAACCTGTGAATAACGAGTGAGTCTTCACTGGGTGATTGCTTTGTGAAGAGAAATGAATAATTTACCTGATAATCATGGTCATCTATCAGACTATGAATTTTCCCCTAATAAGTGATTTTGTTATGCTTTACTAATCTTATGCTGAATTTTTCATGAGCCGGATGAGTGCATTCTGGCATCTGTTTATAATGTCAGCAAATATATATATTTATGAAATGAAACCTTGGGAGATGAGAACAGGAAGACTGGGTGTTTAAAAAGATATATTACCTTTCAGAATGGGGGCTCTCTATGCCTGAATTATAAAAAGGTCTCCAGGGGTTTCAGAGCAATTCACTGTTTTGAAATCTTTCGTTGAAATGATCACATGCTGCTAAGCATATTGTGCATCCTTTGCACACTTTTTGGAAGATCAATTTGTACTTAATGCTTTGAAAGATGGGAGTCACAGGAGTTGAGTAGCTATATTCAAGTGTTCTCAATGAGTAACAGCTGAAGCACTGAGCACTATAATCTCCTATTTAAAAACTGAGCTTAAAAAAAAAAAAAAACTGAGCTTCAAACCTAAGGAAGCAAGCTAACTTGCTAGTCTCTGAGAATATCAAAGGCATAAAAGATTATCTTATTCACTGAGTAATTACTACTGAGGAAATGGAACATTAAGTGGAAAATAATCTAGAGCAAGGAATTTTAAATAATTATAAAATAATGCCAGCTATTTACACATTTCTAAGGAAATTTTAACAGTGTAGAAATATCCTATGAATAGTAATTTGTAGTTTCAAAAGTACTTTTAAGTGATGATCAAGTTTAACATATTTTTTAATTATCTGAAATTCAGAGTTTGAAATTATTTTAAAAATAAATTCAGCCTAGAATACATTTTAACTTCCAGAGGCTTAGTAGAAGCAAATGGAGGTAATAATTTAGTTTGAATATCAACTAAATTTATTTTGTGTGTGTGTGGTTTTTTTTTTTGATGTATAATAATCATTTTGGCTTCTGTCATTTAAAAATTATGGAATCTAGTGCAACTCAAGTATTGTAACTGAATTTTGACTAAAATGTAAAGATATGAAGAGAAGAGACAATGTCTCATTTAAATTTGTGTCACCAGTGCCTAGCACAGTGTTTGGCATATAGCAGGCACTCAACTAACTTTTGTGTGAATATTTGACAACTGCAAATTAACAGAAATATACAATTTTCTATTATCAGTGAAAAGGGGAAAATAGTAAGAATGAAGTTATGATAAGGCTTAGTCCAAAATGGATTGGATTTGAGTAAAAGGTGAGCCAACTTTAGTATAATACAAACAACAATTCTTGTCACAATGTAAAAATCAACTCTTGCTTTTTGCAAAAATTTTGATATTTACCTTAGAAAATGATAATGTATGAAATTTGTATAGTGTTTTATAATTTATTAAATAATTCCATATTATCACATTTGCTGTTTTTTCCTAGAATTTGAATATTAATAATTTTGTTTTATTTATTCTATTTAATTGAAGGATAGCATGCAATACAGAAAAGTGCATAAAGCACTCTCATCTTAAGTAAATGATGATATTTTTACATACATACAGGTCTGAGTAAAAATTAAGATATAAAACATTTCCAGTATTCTATAAGCTTTCCACTATCCTTTGTCTATTGATTAGTTTTGCCTGTTCTTAAACTTTGATAGAATCACAGAATAAAGATATCTTTGTGTCAGACTATGTTCCATCAATATTATATAACATTTATGAGTTCTATCCATTTTGTTACATATACCAGAGTTGGGCATTTTTTATTGCTGCACAACACTCAAGAAACAAACATTTGTTTCTTCATCCACCTGTTGATAGGCATCTGGTTGTTTTCAGTTTCGAGCTATGATGAAAAAAACTGCTATGAACATTTTGAACATATATTTTTGTTGACATGTGCATTTATTTGTGTTTTGTATGTAACTAGGAGTGAAATTGCTGGACCATACATTACATTTATATTTAGTAAAAGACATTTTACAATTTTCCAAAGTGGTTATACAATTTTAAACTCCTACCAGCAACATATGTTTAATTTGCTCCATTTGCTTGTCAACACTTCATAGTGTCAGTCTTTTTAACTGACAATCTAGTGTTATATCTAGTAGATATGTCACAGCACTCCATTTAGATGATCTCCATTTTAGAAATAGGAAAACCAAATTCAGATCAATGACATGGCTTTTCCATAATTGCATATGTAGCAGAAGCTATGACCTCTATCTTAGTTTCTGATTCTATATTCATTTATTTGCTGTTCTTATTACTTATTAAATAGCACTCAGTTAGTCTATTAAATAGCACTCAGTTATGCTACAATGGCACTCTATTACTCACTTACTAAATAGCACAGCTAAATATTTTGTTAAATATTTATTTGACATTTATTGAAATTCTCCAATGTGTTATACACTGGATACAGTGCAAGACAGTGAATACTGCACCAAAATACTAAATATTTTTAAAAAGCAAAACAAGCAAAAAAATATCCAGAGACATTCAAGCAAAAAGATATGAAAACTTCAAGTGATATTAGGCAAAAGAAATAGTAAATTAGAAAACTGATTTTGGTCTTACTTCTCAAAACTTTTACTATCAACTATCAGTCTTTTTTCTCACATGTAATTTCCATTCTCAGTAGGAATGGATTAACCTTTTATTGCTACTATTATTACTAGTGGGAGGAACACCAGATGAAAGGAGTCTGGATTCATTTTGAATAGAAAATCAAATGAACCATGCACACCTTTCTCAGTGCGAAATTGCATAGATTTTTCTTGTTGCTCCAATTAAAATTAGAGTTTGTTAAAATATTTATGACACATCTAGAGCAAGTATGTGCAATAAAAGTTTACCATATTTTTTTGTATCTATTTCCTATAAAAGCTTGGGCCACTGAGTATGTTGGAAGAATGACCCAGATGTTCATAAAATATCACAGGGTTGACCAGCTAGTTTGAGACTGTGATTTTTTTTTTTTTCTGAAACAGGGTCTTCCTCTGTCATCCAGGCTAGATAGTGCCATGGCAGATCTCATCTCGCTCTCAAGCCATACTGCCACCTGATCGTCCCTCCTCAGCCTCCAGAATAGCTAGGACTACAGACGCCCACCACCATAGCCGGCTAAACTTTTTTTGGTAGAGGTGGGGTTCCACTACGTTGCCCGAAGCTGATATTGAACACCGGAGCTCAAGTGATCCGCCATCAATGGCCTCCCAAAGTGCTGGTATTACATGCCTGCACCTGTGCGGCTGGCACATCCAAGGCTGTGCCATTTTTATTGACTACCACATATCACTGCTCAATTATTTTTGGGTTATTCAGATTTGCACAATCCTAACCTTGAAAAGGAAAAAAAAATCAAGGATTCTTACCTGCTGGAAAGGTTTCTTCTGAATAGAAGACAAAAATTGAAGATGGTTTCTTCTTAAGAAGTTACTCATGGCCCTTTTGACCTTTTAACAACACATCTGACAGTCATCTCTGTAAAATATTGCCAATCAGTTTTCTCAACCATTGCCCTTTTCTAGAGGATGTACCAGAAGCAGAACAAGGACCACCCTTTATAAACAGAGGAAGTGAGTGCTCTGTGAGGGTTATTAGGAAAACAGGTTGACTCTCACATAGCTGATTCAGTCCTTGATATGAATACAAGAAAGGCCATGAGACTATTCCAACAGCTGGAAACGAGTGCAGAAAGCAATTATTTTGCTGGTAAGTGTCATTGATGTTCAACATGTTGGTGAGAATATTTTTCAAGGGGTGCAGGGGATCTGTGTCAGTATATGACCTTTATTGAGCTTATCTACCAGAGTGAAAGTCTTAAAGTTGGTAAAAAGCAAATATTTACTACCAAGACTTCTGCATAGAAATTAAAGTCTTAACAGATTTTTTTTTAAAACAAATTCAATTAAAACCCATTACTTCAGAATCAATAGCTTGTTTGAAGCCACAGTAATACTTAAATGTTTAAGACTCATATGCATAAATCTGGTTTGCTGGAAAGCTCCCAAATTTCCAAAACATAATTTTAAAAAATGAAAAGGTAAAAAGAATACAGGCCACTGATGTCAACACTGAACAGCTGTTAGAATAGTTAGTCTTGAATCCATTATTCATTTAGGTAACAAGGAATCCAGTCAACTGCTGACTGTTCTTTCTTCCGAATCAGTTTTGCGGATATGAGGAATTACAAGTCACTGGCAGTAACTCACTCAGATGAGAGTCCAGTTCTTTTTCTCTATAACAGCAAGATGCCAGTGAGAATGGGAAACACTGACAAATGGTTTTTAGACACCTTTCCCTCCACTCCCACCTTCTCAGTGATGAGCGGTTCCAATAGGCTTACGCTGTTCCCAACAGCACCCACACTTCTGTGACTGGATGTACCGGATTTCCGGTGTCGGCGAGCGCGGCCTTGTGCGGACTGCACGTTGGCTGTGGCAGGGACGCCATCCTCTGTCTTGTCTCTCACACTAACGAGGCAGAGAAAGTGCGTGTCAAACACCGCTAGAGACCCCACTGCTTCTTACGCTGCTCACCCATTCACATGCCTGCCTCCAGCCTCCCTCATTTTCCACTAGAACCGAGTTTTGTTGGGAGAAACAGGAAGCAAACTCGAAAACGTTAGGAGTAGCCGAACCACAGGTTTGAGGCATTTATGCAGATATATATTTTCCTTTCCCCAGAGTGCTAATATTTTTACCTATGAATTTGCTATTTTGTTGTCCTTAAATTATGGAATTTCTGCTAAACATAAGGACATAACATTCCTTAGTGCATGGTGTTTGCTTATTGAGAATGACTTTGGAATTGAGAACCTCGATTTACAGTGATGTGACAGTTTGGCAACAGCAATACGTAGGAAAGCAAATTGGCACAGATTCTGTTAAGAAAAAAGGTTACTGTGTTTAAAGTGAAACACTGGAGATGTTGAAGTTAAAGTTTAATAAAATATTATGGACTTTTGTTAAAAAATCTCTCAATTCAGTTGAAGGCAATAAGGAGAATAAGAAATATAAACAAAATATCACATTAAACTAGAGAGTATAACAATCCAGGACTATGAATACCCACTTGGGTAAATACTTAAGTGAGAAATAAAATTTTCTTAGGTTTGAGGCATTATTTCAATTTGGGGATTCTTACAGCACATGTATGTTTAATATTGTCGTAAAGCTAATAGATCCTGTATTTTAACAGTAAGACTGATTCTAAAGCTGATAGTTTTCTCCCATTCTTTTCTTTTGTAGCAACCTTTCTAATATTTTTTTTAAATGTGTGCTAAAGTTTCTTATAAAACTTAATATACACTGAATCTATGACTTAGTGAGTTTACTTCTAGGTATTTTCACAAGAGAAATAAAAACTATACATTCATAAAAGTTTGTATAAGAATGTTCATAGCAGCTTTATTCATAATAGCCCAAGACAGGAACCAACACAGGTGTCCATCAATAGGAGAATGAATAAACAAACTGATATGTAAATGCAATGGAATACTTCTCAGCAATAAAAAGTAACAAACTCCTACACTCCAAAACGTAAGCCTCAGAAACATTATATTAGTATAATATGTACTGAAAGAAGCCTTACACAAATCACTAAATATTGTATGACTCAATATCTATGAATTTAGATGAAATTCTAGAATAGGCAAAACTATTCTGCGGTGCATAAAATCAGATTAATAGTTTCTTCTGGGGATAGGGGAACAGAGACTAATTGGGAAGAGGAAGAAGGAACTTACCTGGATTGGTGACGATGTTCAATGTCTTCCTAGGAATTTAGGTTACACAAGGGTATGCATTTGTCAAAGGTCACACAAAGGTACACCACTTGTGCATTTCTTTATGTAAAATTAAGGTAAAATGTAAGCAATATACAACTGTTGTTAATGATATGCATGCTAAAGCCTTTCAGGGGAAAAGTACTAATATATGAAACTTACTTTGAAAAGCAAGATGGAAAAGGATACAGAGAGAGATGTGTATTTGAAGGTATATATGATAATGCAAATATAGTAAAATGTTAAAGGTAGAATCTTGGTGGTGGGTATGCAGGTGTTTACTGTAAAATTCTTTCAACTTTGCTGTATGCTTGACAGTTTTCACAGTAAAATGCTGAAGAAAAAACTGTGTTTTCCATTTCATATCAATTATCAAATCAGCAAATAGGTGATGATTTTTAGATATTTTTAAACTATCTACTTTATATTCATATATTCTAAAGGATCCTTTCTGCTTTTTTAAATCTAGCCAAACGATGATATATTTGCACTTCTGTAAGATATTTCAATTAGATTATGTGTAAACAACCCAGTAGGAAAAACTAACAAGACTGTTTTTGGAGTTTCATTTGTTTACACATTTTCTTTGGTTGTTTTGTTAAATACTAAGTAGTTGTCATTAGTTTAATAATGATTAATTAAAAGACACCAGCTGACACCAGTTTATAATAACTCATCTGTACAGGCAGCTTTACTTCATAAACAAGTATACATAGCAACATACAATTACTTAAAATTGCAGACTTCTCTAGACCCCATATTCCTCCCTAGAGAGGCTCAAAGCTTCCTGTGGCACAGTCTCAATAAGCTCTTCAGGAAGCTTAAATCTCCTGTTTAAAGGTAGGTAGTATTTATATTCTTTTGGCCTCTCTTAATTATTCTGAGAACTCTGGCTTAGTATTTGTCTGTTTACTTGCACATTTCTGAATGTTTTGAGTCTACGTGAATGGATTGGCAATTTCCCACATTCCCTCAGCCAGACATGATGTACATTCCTGAACAGTCGGTGATATTGGAATACTTAGGATTGTTTATAAACATCTCATTCCAAAAAGGACTTCGGATGACTTTTTTTTTTTTTTAATTCTACAGAAGTAAAGAACAGCGATAATTACATATAATTATGTATTTTTTAAAGTCCAATGCATGAGATCTTTAAAATAACAGGCTGTCTCGATTGCGAACTAGCCTGTTTCTTCTTTAGATCTATTTTTAACCTAATAAACCTAGTAATAAGTTTTATATGTTTTAAGATAATTTATTTATTGCATTAGGGAAAAAGCAGGCTTTACTTCCTGCCAGAACAACAAAAAATGAGCAGTGGATGTGATTCCTTTCCCAAAGTCAGTCAGAGAAACCAGAAGAAAGCAAAATATCCAGAAAAAAGAAAATAAGAACAAAAAAATTAAATCCAGAAAAAAATCCCTATAGAAAATTGTTTTTCTTTCCTTACAGTTGTATATAATTATGTTTGTAAGCAATTTACTAATGTGTTTTTCCTTTTGTTATACTTTCTCTTTTGATATAATGGTGAATCAGAACTGTGTTGAAATCTTCCACATAATGGAATATTTATTCATTTATTCCTGTAATTTCATTTTTGCTTATATTTATTTTGAGAGGATTTTATATTTCCATATTTAGAATGGTTTTATATCTTCTCAATTAAATATTTCAGTATTACTTAGTGACTATAATGAAGTTGTTCAGTTTAAATTTTCGTCTAATGTTAGTAGAGCAAAACCATATGGTTTGTTTGTTCCTGATATATGCTTTTCCATTCTTTCATTTTCAGTCTTTGCATATTACATGTTTTAGATGCATCTTTCATAAAAAGCATGAAGCTACATTTTTTTCATAGTGTGATAGCCTGTGCTTAACTTTAATTCTAATCAATATAAATTGACAATGATTATATATTTGCACATTTTTATCTAACGTTTAATTTTAATTTTTACCATTCCATTTGTTTCTTCTATTTCCTAACCTATATCAAATTTAATATCTATATATTACTTTAAACAAAACAAGAACTTTAAGATTTTTTAAATATCTCTAGTTCTGCCTTTTCCTCTCTTAAATGCACATGATTTTATATTAAGTAGGTGTTTCATCCAAAGCTATCATGAAAATACCTCTATTTCTCTTTTGTGAAAAAATGTCATACTTTTTGAAACAACAATCTTACCAAGGTATCTTAAAACTCTTAATATTTTAAATGCAAAAATATGCAGTATCGTCAGTATATTTCTTTAGCACTTCCTTCAAAAGTTCTTTCAATGAAGGGACTGTTATGTAGTACAACCTCAGAGGTTTAAGTAGCTGAATATATGATTGCTCTAACATCGAAATGTCAACATGAAAGAAAAAACAGTTCTAAATCCAAGATGTATGCCTTCAATATGTTAAAAATATAACTCCATTGTCCTTTTGCATACGATGTTGCTATGAAGAAGATTGCTGTTCATCTTGGAAGATGTTTGGCTCCTTTGGGAGTCTTAAAATTTTCCTTCTGATTTACAGTACTGCACTTTATTATAACATGTCTGGGTGTCAACTTTTTCTTGTCTCTCCTGTTTAAAATTCTGTACCTTGTTCATCTGAGACCAGTTATCATTCTTTAATTCTGTCATGTTTATCTACATTATGGTTTCAATATTTGCTACTCTTTATTTTAATATTTTCCGCACTACAACTTGTATTAGCTGTATTATGCTAGATCTATTTCTAAAATCTATGTTTCTTAACATTTTCCTTTTTTTAAAAGAAATTTCTAATTGTTCTACACTTCATTCCAAGAGAGCTCCTTAGATGGATTTTTTTTTTTTTGAGACGAAGTCTCGCTTTGTCACCCAGGCTGGAGTGCAGTGGTATAATCTTGGCTCACTGCAACCTCCACCTCTGGGGTTCAAACGATTCTCCTGCCTTAGCCTTCTGAGTAGCTGGGACTATAGGCATGTGCCACTGCGCCTGGCTAATTTTTGTATTTTTAGTAGATATGGGGTTTCACCATGTTGGTCAGGCTGGTCTTGAACTCCTGACCTAATGGTCCGCCTACCTCCGCCTCCCAAAGTGCTGGAATTACAGGCGTGAGCCAACTCCCAAAGCCTAGACTAATATATTAACACATTAATTCATCTTTCAGCCTAATTCATTCTCTTTATTATACATATTGTATTATTTATTTCAACTATTACAGTTTTATATCTAATATTTTTGTTAATTCTTAAAATTACTTTTTTATATTGATAATATATTATTGATATATCTTCCCCTGGAGAGATAAAAAGTGGATTGAACTACTAAGCATGAGAGTAGCCTGAAGCAAAGTTTGGCTTATGGTAGCAATTATAAAATAGATAATAGACATGTCTTTTAAGCTTCTCTCTTGCTGCACTCTGCTGTTAGCTTGAAATCATGCCTACATCCTCACTAGAGAAATTAAGGAGATTGATCTTATGTTGGTAAAAGTGACTATGAGAATAATACAAAGCCTGTGCAAAAATTCTTCTTGAGTGAGGTACTGATTAAAACAACCATTGTAACTATCTGGGCAGTCATTCTTCTGCCCTTCCATCTGGAAACTCCTGGGGCTCTCAGGTTACAAACTAGAAGGACAACCTTCTTCGAATGCTATTTCTTCTGGTGAAAAGCCCTCCTCTAAGGAGATGCTTAGTGGAGAGATGAATGGCAAACCTTACCCATTCTACTGGGGAACCCAGAGCCTTCTGTCTTAAGATTTATTGACTCCCTTCATCCTGGATCTCACTAGGGGTAAATAATATTGTTAAGAGAAGATTTTTTTTTTTAATTGAAATACAGACAGGGTGATGATCAACAAAGTCAAAAGTTGGTACTTTGAAAGACTAGTATATTAGATAAACATCTGATAAAAGTCTCACGAAGCAAAAGAAAATAGAGGGAAGCCATGGATAAATTGTATTTTGAATGCCAAAAGGGACATAAGTACAGAAACAGAAAATATTTTTTTAACAAAAGAAAACTACTCATTTTATGCCAATATAGTTAAATACTTAATAGATACATTTCTAAAAATTAATGTTTATCAACTTACAGAAAAAGTAATAGAAAGTCAAGGAGTTCTATACATTTTTTTAATAAAGAAAACACCTGATAGTTTTATAAGCAAATTCTACCAAATTTCCAGGAAAAGATCATTTCAGTATTATGACTACTTTAAAAAAAA
>PVKP010012157.1:8843-59364 GCA_004027715.1 Plecturocebus donacophilus | reverse complement strand
CCATGCCTGGCCCAGCAATACCACTTCTGAATATGTACACAAAAGAATTGAATTCAGCGTCTCAAAGAGATATTTGTACACCCATGATCATAGCAGTATTATCCAAAAAGCCCGAAGGTGCAAACAAACAGGCCAGGTGCGGGGGCTCACACCTGTAATCCCAGCAGTTTGGGAGGCTGAGGTGAGGGGATTGCTTCAGGCCAGGAGTTCAAGACCTGCTTGAGCAAGATGACAAGACCCCATCTCTACAAAACATGAGCGACTGGGCGCAGTGGCTCACACCTGTAATCCTAGCACTTTGGGAGGCTCAGGTGGGTGGATCATGAGGTCAGGAGTTCAAGACCAGCCTGGCCGAGATGGTGAATCCCCAACTCTACTAAAAATACAAAAAAATAGCCAGCCGTGATGGTGGCCATCTGTAATCCCAGCTACTTGGGAGGCTGAGGCAGAGAACTGCTTGAACGGAAGCAGAGCTTGCAGTGAGCAGAGATTGTGCCACTGCACTCCAGCCTGGGCAACAGAGGGAGACTCCGTCTCAAAAAAAAAAAAAAAAATTTAAGAATCAGCCAGGTGTGATGGCATGTACCTGTAGTCCCAGCTACTGGGGAGGCTGAGGTGGGAAGATCCCTTAAGCCCAGGAGATCAAGGCCGCAGTGAGCTATGATGGTGCCACCACACTCCAGCCTGAGTGACAGACAGATACCTCATCTCTAAAATTAAAAATTTTAATATATATAATATAGAAATGGGGTTTCACCATGTTGGCCAGGCTGGTCTCGAACTCCTGACCTTAGGTGACCCACCCGCTTTGGCCTCCCAAGGTGTTGGGATTACAGGCATGAGCCACTGTGCCCGGCCCAAAACTTTTTTTTTAAAGGTGAAAACAACCTAGTGTCTATTTATTGATGAATAAATGGATAATTAAAATGTGGTGTATCCATAAAATGGAATATGATTCAGCCTTTAAAAGGACAGAAATTCTAGGCTGGGTATGGTGGCTCACGCCTGTAATCCTATCACTTTGTAAGGCCGAGGCAGACGGATCACTTGAGGTCAGGAGTTCAAAACCAGCCTGGCCAACATGGCAAAACCCTGTCTCTACTAAAAATACAAAAAAAATTAGCCAGGTGTGGTGGCATGTGCCTGTCAGCTAATCGGGAGGCTGAGGCAGGAGAATTGCTTGAACCCAGGAGTCGGAGGTTGCAGTGAGCCAAGATCATTCCGCTGCACTCCAGCCTGGGCGACAGAGCGAGCCTGTCTCAAAAAAAAAAAAAAAAAAAAAAAAAAAGATGGAAATTCTGACACATGCTACAACATGGATGAACCTTGAGGACATTATGCTAAGTGGTATATACCAGACACGATAAAGACAAATACTGCATGGTTCCACTCATGAGGTCCCTAGAGCCATCAGGTTCATAGAGACAGAAAGTAGAATGGTGGCTGAGGGAGGGGCGTGGGGAGTTAGTGTTTCATGGGGGCAGAGTTTCAGTTTTGCAAGATAAGATTTCTGGAAATTGGTTGCATAACAATGTGAGTGTATTTAACATTACAAACTGTACACTTAAAAAATGACTAAGGTGATAAATTTTATATTATGTATATTTTACCGCAATTAAAAATTTTTAAAGTCTTCCATTTAAACACACACTCCTTCTTCTATGAGTCACTATTACCAGCTCAATAAATTCTAGGCCAAGTGCAGTGGCTCCTGCCTGTAATCCCAGCACTTTGGGAGGCTGAGGAGGGAGGATCTTATGAGCCAAGGAGTTCAAGACCAGCCTGGACAATATAGTGAGACTCTGTCTCTAGAAAAAATTTTTAAAAATTAGGTGGGCATGGTGGCACATGCCTGTGGTCCCAGTGACTCAGGTGGCTGAGGTGGGAGGATCGCCTGAGCACAGGAGTTTGAGGCTGCAGTGAGTTGTGATCGCACCGCTGCATTCCAGCCTGGGCAACAGAGCAAGAATCAATCTCTAAAAATAAGTATATAGGGCTGCCTGTGGTGGCTGATGCCTGTAATCCCAGCACTGTGGTAGCCCAAGGAAGGCAGATCACGAGGTCAGGAGTTTGAGACCAGCCTGGCCAACATTGTGAAATCCCTAAAAATACAAAAATTAGTCAGGCATGGTGTCAGGTGCCTGTAATCCCAGCTACTTGGAAGGCTGAGGCAGGAGAATTGCTTGAACCTGAGAGGGGGAGCTTGCAGTGAGCTGAGATTGTGCCACTGCACTCCAGTCTGGGTGACAGAGTGAGACTCCATCTCGAAAAAATATAAATAAAGAAATAAATTCTAACATCCTTAACACAGCTTTTGCAGCCTTTACAGTCAAATCACAACCTACTTTTTCAAGCTCACTTCCCTTTTCCTATCTGCACCCACCATAGGCATCAATCACATGCTATCCTCGTTCCCATTTCCAGAACACATGTTAGAATCATGTGTAAAATAACAGTAAACCCACCAGGTCTTGTCAGCATGACCAACGATTTTCTTCTGTGTCCACCCTCCAGTCTTCACTCGCTCATCCTTCAAGGCCCACCTCCCCCAGGAAGGCTGCTTGACTCTTGACATCTGGCACTTTGTACCATGTGTCTGCTGCATCTGTCTCTCAAATTTGGCAACTGACAGCCACTCAGAGTGGACTGTGTCGTGTCCCTCCTGAGTGAGTGAGTGCCTCTAACAGGGTCTTTCTCATAGAAATTACCAGAGAAATGGCCAGGTGCGGTGGCTCACACCTGTAATTCTAGCACTTTGGGAGGACGACACAGGCAGGTCACAAGGTCAAGAGATCAAGACCATCTTGGCCAACATGGTGAAACCCTGTCTCTACTAAAAATACAAAAATTAAACGAGTGTGGTGGCATGTGCCTGTAGTCCCAGATACTCGGGAGGCTGAGGCAAGAGAATCGCTTGAACTCAGGAGGCAGAGGTTGCAGAGAGCCGAGATCACACCACTGCACTCCAGCCTGGATGACAGAGTGAGACTCTGTTTGAAAATAATAATAATAAAAATAATAAAAAATAAATAAATGAAAACAGCACATTACTGCCTCCCAAGCACTGACACTGAATCCTAGAGCTACAAAGTCACCACTCACACTGGCCACTGTGCTCTTCAGAAATCCACACATACCCATAGGGTTGGACTACATGGATACAGTCACTGGAGTGATGATGATAAGCATGCCTATGCTCATGGTCCCTGAACATGCACACAGCCACCAAACATACACATACATGCATGACACCACAGACACATGCCTGGGGCCAAAATTAGAGTGAGGCGAGTTGTGCAAGCACAGAGGTGGAGCCCCCATTTATTTACAAATTTGATTTTGTTCATCATAGATTTTTTTTGCATTAATTTAGACTTTCTTAAAATGTTCCATTAAAAATTATGTATCTTAGTTACCGGGTTTTTTGTTTTTGTTTTTGTTTTTTTGTCTCCCCTTAAATTTTGCACGATGGCTGAATACTGTACCATGTACCTGTCACTCTAGCTACTCAGGAGGCTGAGGCAGGAGAATCACTTGGGCCCAGGAGTTGGAGGCTGCAGTGAGCTCTGATTACACCACTGCGCTCCAGCATGCAGGACCTCATCATAGAAATAGGCCGGGCATGGTGGCTCATGCCTGTAATCCCAGCACTTTGGGAAGCCAAGGTGGGCGGATCGTCTGAGGTCAGGAGTTTGGGACCAACCTGGCCAACGTGGTGAAACTCTGTCTCTACTAAAAATACAAATAAATAAATAAATAAAAATTAGCCAGGTGTGGTGACGCTCCCCTGTAATCCCAGCTACTTGGGAGGCTGAGACAGGAGAATCACTTGAATCTGGGGGGCAAAGTTTGCAGCGAGCTGAGATTGCACCACTGCCCTCCAGTCTGGGCAGCACATTAAGACTCCATCTCCAAAAAATCATCATCATCATCATCATCATCATCATCATCATCATCATCATCAAATTTTAAAAATGTTTGCACCCGCGGCGAGTATCGCACCCGTTTTACCCTGACCTGGGCACCTGCATCCCACATACTCACATGCACACGCACAGGTGTAAAACCACACACCACCCACCTTAGAGACGCACAGAGTCCCTGCATAAACCTCATTCTACCACTAGATGGCGCCCAAGCTCCACAATATTAAACAGCCCCAACCGGGCTACACTAACTCAGAGTCTAAATCTTTTACTTCCCTCCGCTGGGACATTTACATCCTCTAAAGGAGCCCCAGGTGAACAGCGTCTTACCCCTAAATAGCAATGCCCTATCAGGGTGGAAATTCAGGCACAGGTAAAGAAGATGGGCTTTCTTTGTTTGTTTTTTATGGAGACAGGGTCTCACTGTGTTGCCCAAGCTGGACTGCAGTGGTGCAATCATAGCTCACTGCAGCCTTGAACTCCCAGGCTAAAGTGATCCTCCTGAGTAGAACTCCAAGCCTGGCCAATTGTTTACAAAGTTACTGTAAAAACCGGGCATGGGGCTCACGCCTGTAATCCCAGCACTTTGGGAGGCCGAGGCAGGTGGACTACTTGAAGTCAGGAGTTCGAGACCAGCCTGGTCAACATGGTGAAACCCCATCTCTACTAAAAATACAAAAATTAGCCGGATGTGGTGTCACACTCCTGTAGTCCCAGCCACTCAGGAGGCTGAGGCACAAGAATCTCGTGAGCCCAGGAGGCAGAGGTTACAGTGAGCTGAGATAATCACACCACTATACTCCAGCATGGGCGACAGAACAAGACTCCATCTCAAAAATAAAAAAGAAAGAAAGAGAGAAAGAAAAAGTTATTGTAGAGATGGGATCTTGCTGTATTGCTCAGGTTGGTCTCAAACTCCTGGCCTCAAGAGACCCTCTGGCTTTGGTCTCTCAAAATGCTGGGATCACAGGTGTCAGCCATCACATCACACCTGGCCTGAAGAATAGGTGTTCTTGGTGCCTTCGATCCAGGAGCAAGTGCTTCTCTGACACTCTCTTGATACAAGAATCCTGGGGTTTGAGAAAGAAAGACACTCTGTGTGTGTGAGGGGGTCCATCCATCCATCCATCCATTCATTCAGCAGGTATTTCTTGAGCACCTACTGTGTGTCAGCCTCTGTTCTAGACATTGGAGAAACAACAAAGCTGGCTGAACCCTGATAAACTGCCGCTCTAGTGGGGAAATAGACAATGACTGAATAGAATAATTATAGAAATGTGGAAACAAGGGCTATAACGAAAAATATGGCCGGGCACGGTGGCTCATGCCTGTAATCCCAGCACTTTGGGCAGCAGATCACCTGAGATCAGGAGTTTGAGACCAGCCTGGCCAACGTGGTGAAATCCCATCTACTAAAAATACAAAAAAAACTAGCCAGGCATGGAGTGGCACGTGCCTACAGTCCCAGCTACTCAGGAGGATGAGGCAGAGAATCGCTTGAACCCGTGAGTCAAAGGTTGCAGTAAGCCGAGATCATGCCCCTGCACTCCAGCCTGGGCAAGAGTGAGACTCAGTCTCAAAAAATACAAACAAAAAAAAAAAAAAAAAGAGGAAGAAAGAAAAGAAAAATAACACGGAGTAAGCCCCCAGAGAGTGGCAGAAGGTGACTATTTTACCTAGCTGTCCAGGATGGGCCTCTTGGAGGAGGTGACATTTAAGCAGAAATCAGAGATAGTTACTGGGGGGACAGTGTTGCAGGAAGAGGGAACAGCAAGTGCAAACTTCCTTCCTCCTGCAACACTCCCCGAGGCACGTCATCTCAACTGAACTATTCCCTCTCCTCGTCCTCCACAGGCCCCAGGAAAGAGTTGGCCCCAAACCCAGATAGTGCCAACGATGTAGCTAGATCTGAGGGAGGACTCCCCAGGGATCAGGAAGGCATCTTTTCCATAAGGAAAATAGTGGGGCTCAGAACTATTAAGCTCTTTCATAGCCCAAAGTGTCTCCCAGGCCAGAACCCAGAACATGTTGGATAGACCCTGGATGGATGGACAGTGCCTCTCACAGGCCCTGCTTTCCTGCTCTCTGGGTCGAATCCAGACTTCTGCCTACATCTTACAAGTTCCTAAGTGCTCTGGCTTCCCCGGTCTCATCTCCCCCCACCTCCCCATTACTCACTCCTCTCCAGCCACACCAGCATCCACCCTGCTCCTGAAACTCACCAGGCTTATTCTTACCCCAGGGCCTTTGCACCTTCTGTTCCTCCCACCTTGAATGCTCTACCCCTGGACACTCTGGACACTCACAAGGCTCCCTCTTACCTCCTTCAGATGTCAACTCAAATGGCACCTCCTTAGAGACACCTTCCCTGACCACACCAGCTCAAATAGTCCCCACCCTCTTATTTTATTTATTTATTTATTTTTTGAGATAGAGTCTTGCTCTGTTGCCCAGGCTGGAGTGCAGTGGCATAACCTCGGCTCGCTGCAACCTCCACCTCCTGAGTTCAAGCAGTTCTCCCTCCTCAGCCTCCCGAGTAGCTGGGACTACAGGGGTGCACCATGCCCAGCTAATTTTTGTATTTTTAGTAGAGATGGGGTTTCACCACACTGGCCGGGCTGGTCTCAAACTTCTGACCTCAAGCGATCCACCCACCTTGGCCTCCCAAAATGCTGGAATTATAGGCGTGAGCCTCTGTGCCTGGCTGCTATCACTCTAATCCTTTTTTTTTTTTGAGGCGGAATTTTGCTCTTGTTGCCCAGGCTGAAGTGCAATGGCATGATCTCGGCTCACCGCAACCTCCACCTCCCAAGTTCAAGCGATTCTCCTGCCTCAGCCTCTTAAGTAGCTGGGATTACAAGCATGCACCACCACACCCGGCTAACTTTGTATTTTTAGTAGAGATGGGGTTTCACTATGTTGGTCAGGCTGGTCTTGAACTCCTGACCTCGTGATCCGCCCGCCTCGGCCTCCCAAAGTGCTGGGATTACAGGCATGAGCTACCACACCTGGCCTAATCTTCTATAAGTTAAGTGTTATTCTTCATGCCACCTGCATTCTATTATAAGTGCATTTAGTTGTTGACACTATTACATAGTTATTCTGTTATTTTCTGTCTCCTCTGCTAGGTCAACTCTGGGAGAGCAGGGATTTGACTCGGTTGATGGCTGTATGACCAGTGCATAATCATATCTGTTCACTGAATGGATTAGCAAGTGATTTCTAGGAAGAACCCCTGGGCCCATCAGGGACAGGGAAGAAGTCTTTGGAAAGTGATGGAGGGAGCGAAGAGGGGGCAGAGCATTCTTTCTGCAGACCCCTTCTTTCCCTGGGGTGCCAGGCTGGGTGGGCCAACGCCAAGGGTGTGTGGGGGGCACCGGGGCTGTTTCACAACCATGTAGCTCCCGCGGTAGCAGCCTGGAGGCACTGCAGCCTGCAGCAGGATTCCACCAGCCCCGCCCTAATGGTTACCTCATTTGGCCACGCCCCCGTTGTCCCCTAGCCCCGCCTCCACTGACCTCGTTAGTCCAGCCCTCCCAAGCAACTCCCTCTCAGCCCTGGGGGCTGTAGGATTCACCCTCCAATTGCACCTCTGGCAGCAAAGTCTGGCACCCTAGCCAATGCTGGTGAGAAGGCAGAAAATCTAGGGTCCCTCTCCCTAGCAGGGGTGGAGGAGAGAAGCCCCAGGGAGGTGGCTTCAAAGATAATTCAACTTGATTCTTGGTTCATTTTTTTCCAGCAGTTTCTCGAGTGTATGCCTCTTTTGGTCTCTTGTCTCTCATGTGTGTCTCTGCTTTTCTCCATCTCACATCTATTGAGTACCTACTGTGTGCGGCCTGATGCCTGGCGCTGGGTACACTCCCTAACCCACCCAGCGCATGGGTGCTGAGATTCGTGGGGAAACGGAGGAGCGAGGAAGGAGACCCCACAACCTCTCCTCGTGGCCTGGAAATCCTTCTATCTGGAGTCTAACCCCCATTCCTCCTAACATCCCCCTCGGGATGAGTACAGGGTCTGCTTCTTTTCTTGATGAGGAAAGGGAAGGTGCCCAGATTGTCTCTCCTCTTTGTATTTACCTAAAAAACCAGAGCCTTTACGGACGCTGTCCACACCCATGGAGTGGGTTGTTTAACAAGAGGGTAATCGTGTGGGCTCAGGAGCCAGACTGCCTTGATTTAGTCCCACTTCTGTCACTCTAGAGCTTGAGCAAGTGATTTAAGTTTTCCGTGCCTCAGTTTCCCCATCTATAAAATGAGGGTAACGATACCATGCTCTAGTAAGGAGGAGGCAGAGAGGGTTAAATGCCTTAGTGTTAAATGCCTGTGTGAGGGGTGCTGTGTGGTTGAAACAGCATCCCTCACATAAGCACGTAATGAATGATCACTGTTGTAATGACTATTTTATTATTTTTGATCCCAGCTTCCCTGTGAAATCCTACAGATCTGAGAACTTGGGGGTGCTCTCAACAAAAATGGAGGAGAGGGGCTTTCCGATAGCAAAAGAGAGCTTGGATGTCCCACATTTTGCAAGGCTCCCTGAATGTGCCCAAGAGAGGGGTGCCATGGGGAGAGAGACCTGCTTCTGTAAGGACATGAATGGTGTGTGCGAGGCACCAAGACACACACACACGTGCATGGATGAACACGTTTGCACACACAGCGCTTGCACACACACACACCCTTTTAGAGTGATTTACCCAAAGGCACAGAATAGCACATGCTCACTCCAAGGCTCTCACACAGCCACACACCTGGCCACACACGTATTGTACAACACCCAGTCATCTGGAGTCAGTCATGAGGACACGGTCACACACAGACTCTGTGTCACGTACCGATCACACCCCAACTCATGCACTAGTTGGACAAGCCCCCCACTCCCCGGCTACGGCCACACACACAAACTCCCCCCGCCCGGCCGTCACACCCAACCACGACACAAAGACACACACGTTTACCCTGCACCCCCACAGCATTTCACACGCGTCCCCGTCAGTCACCCTCACGTGAGTCCCGCCCCCAGCCCCACACTGGGGGGGGTGCAGGCGAGGAGTAGGGGGCTTCAGAAACTGGGCATCTAGGCCCCAATGGGGAAGTCAAGGGTAAGCGACCACCCCCCTCCAGAGCCCCCCGAAGTTTCCCTCCCAACCCCATTCAGCTCCAGCGAGATGGCGGGGTGGGAGCTCCAAGTCATGGAGGGGTTGAGAACCCCAAAGATGCCACCCCTCTAAACCAGCTCAGCTTGAGCCTGGATCTGAAGCCCCCCTTGTCATCTCCCAGGCCAGAGAATGCACCTCCCGGCCCCTCCTCCGTTGCGACCCCGGCCCCGCGCCGCCCAGCAGCTGGGGGGCTCGCGGAGCCTCCCGACCCCGTTTCCCCTGGAGCCGCCCGCGCCCGCACCTGCCCGCCGGGCCCCTACCTGTCCGGCCAGGCCTGAGCACAGCAGCAGCAGCAGCGGCGGCGGGACCGTGAGCGGCCACATGACGCGCCCCCGGCCCGGCGTCCCGACCCCCGCCCGCCCTAGCGGCGCCTCGGCGCGGGGACCGCCCCCAGGCGCGACCCCGCCCGCCCGGCCGGGGCGACCCTGAGCCGCCGCCTCCCCAGCCTCGCCGGCGGCCGGGATTCCGCCCCGCCCCCGCCCCTCGCTCGCTCGGAGTCTTTGTTGCGGGCTCCGCCCCCCGCCCCGCCCCCAGCTCCTCCTCGGGAGCAGCTCGAGCAGGGTCGGGTTGGGGGGGCCGCGGGACGGGGAAGTGGGGGAGCCAGCACCGGCGAGGGGACCTGAGGACAAGACTCGGCAGCGCCCCCCAACCCCAGGCCATTCCGGGAGCGGGTCGCGGAGCTGGGGGAGGGGTGCCCGTCACGCGTTTGTAAATTTCACCCTCCAGGGGGCATTTCCCACCTTGCAGGAGGGAGGGGGATGAATGGTTGGGGGAGAGAAGTGGGAGGAAGGTCTGGTAGCAGAGAGGAGAAATGATGAACGCCCCCTCCCTAGAAACTCCAGCGTCGACAGGGAAACTGAGGCAGGGTCTGAAATTGGAAGTTGGAGGAGGGGTCAATGCCAGGACAAGAGGGGCGGGGCAGAGACGGAGACCGGGAATAAGAGGAAAAAACTGGGCTTGTGGGAACAGGAGACCGAGAAACAGGCGAGAGGCCGATAGCGATGGCCACGTGGGTAGGCCTGGCCCCCAAAGGGGGCGTCTCGTTTTCACTCTCCCCGGGCGCCCACTCCCCCACCGGCCCTCCGGCTGGAAGCCTCCCCGCCTCCGCCACACCTGGAAGAGTTTCTCCTCGCTCCTGTTTCAATAGCCCAAGATGAAAGACCACATCCCCCGAGAGCATCAAAACATTAACACCGCCTCCACGCTAGGCCATTTGCATATGAAGGGCGTCCTTGTCTTCCTCTTTCGGGAGGCTTTCCAGCCTTTCTCTGCCTCTCACTCCTCCAAAACTGCCCCTAGTCGCCTTCCCCACGGCCCCTCCTGGGATTCGGATGTGTTGTGGGGGAGGTGGGGGGCAAGTAAGTCAGATTAGAAAGAAATCGAGCATAAAATATGCGAGACCAGGAAGCCTGGCAATTTTGTGACCCTGATACCAGTGGGCTAGGAGAGGTCTCCCCAGACGCTGGTGGGACCTCGACCCCAGCTGGTGTCTAGGCTGTTGATACCGTCGCAAGAAGGAATTCAAGGAGGAATGAGAAAATAATGAAAGATCGGAGATTTTTTGTTAAGGAAAAAGTCTACACTTAAGAAAAGGGAGGCTGGGTGCGGTGGCTCACGCCTGTAATCCCAGCACTTTGGGAGGCTGAGGCGGGCGATCACCTGAGGTCGGGAGTGCGAGACCAGCCTGGCCAACGCGGAGAAACCCCGTCTCTACTAAAAATACAAAATTAGCGGGATGTGGTGGCTCACGCCTGTAATCCCAGCTACGCCGGAGGCTGAGACAGGAGAATGGCTTGAACAACGCGGAGATTGTGGTGAGCTGAGATCTCGCCATTGCACTCCAGCCTGGGCAACAAGAGTGAAACTCTGTCTCAAAAAAAAAAAAGAAAGAAAAGAAAAGGGAGTGGGTGGGTGTACTTAGAGAGATGTGCAAGGTGGTTTGGGGGTGCCACCTGAATGTGTCCCTTTAGCCAAGGGACAGAATATTGATGAAAACTGGAAAAATAGGTGGAGTGTGGTGCCACCCATCTTTACACCCAATTTGGGTATCCCTGGAACCATCACAGGTGCTGGTGGGTGGGTAATTTAGTATTTTAATGAGTTCATAATAAGATCCTAGGTGAAACCTAGGCAGAACCCAGCACCATGTTGGGTCCAGTAGGTCTTAGCCAGCATGGTCCACGCCTGGTTTTCAGTGTCTTATCAGCCCATATCCTCCAGTCATGTGAAATGGCTGCCTGTGACCACCCTGTATTATTCCTATCTCAACCATACTGGGGATAAAACACGTTATTGATGGTTTTGTCAGGTCAACGAGAAAGCGCTGGGTGTCCCACAGACCTTGGTTCAACCCTGGTGCTGCCACTTCTTGGCTATGTGACCTCAGGGAAAAGGATTTCCCTCGCTTAGAAGCCCTGTTTTTTGCAGTTATTGGAAGACATCCGTGACTCTAAGCAAAGAGAGCACCTAGCCAGCACTCACTCCCCAGCACGCATTGCAACAACCAACCATGCACTGGATTGAGGATGCTCATCATGGGATGAGGACACAAAATAGAGTCCGAGCCTAGGAAGACATTCCATTTATTCTTCTCTTACAGGCATGAGCCACCACACCCAGGCTTTTCTTCTATCTCCTTTTCCCAAATGGGAGATAGTCCTTTGTGGGCCCCTCAGGCCAAGCCTGCAGTTGGCATTGCATAGAAGGAGGACATTGCTTGGTGATACCAAGAGTGGGTCTCATGGTGCTTGCCTCATGAGTGCTGCATTTCAGGACCATGAACAGTGTCCTCCTTGGGCTCTGGTCACTGAGTTGGTCACGGTTACAACTAAGCTACGGCCTGTATTGTATGGTTGGGATTTGGTCAATACACACTTAGATCTATTCCCTACTTTTCCCCTACTCCCCCCTGTATTGAGCCAATGGCCCCTACAAATTGTTTCCCAGGTTCTCTGCAAACGATGTCTCCCAAGCTTCCTTGCATCTGGTTAGGCTCAGCCAATAGGCGGTCTGGAGGAAGACTGGAGCGTTCCAAGAAAGGAGAAACCAGAGAATTACCCCCGCCCCGCGCCCCTTTGAGTGTCTCTAGGATGGCTGCTGTGCCTCCTCTGTGGTCTCAGTCCCATTACGTAGCCCCCACATGGTAGTGGAGGGGGGCAGGTGACTGGCTAGGTGACTGAAGCTCCTGGATTCAGGTAACTATCACCTCCCTTTGTTGTTTTAATCCTTGCAAAGATGATAGCTAGCAATTAGAGTTGATTTACCTTTTCCAGTTTGCTCTTAAAACCTACCTAATAGGGCCGGGTGCGGCGGCTCATGCCTCTAATCCCAGCACTTTGGGAGACTGAGGCGATTGGATCACCTGAGGTCAGGTGTTCGAGACCAGCCTGGCCAACATGGCAAAACCCTGTCTCTACTAAAAATACAAAAATTAGCTAGGCACGATAGCTGGTGCCTGTGATCCCAGCTACTAAGGAGGCAGAGGCAGGAGAATCACTTGAACCTGGAAAGCGGAGGTTGCAGTGAGCCGAGACTGCGCCACTGCACTCCAGCCTGGGCAACAAGAGTGAAACTCCGTTTCGAAAAAGAAAAGCACACAAACAAAAAATCCCTACCTGATATCAGCTGGGTTCCAGGGCTAACACTTCTAATCCCAACACTTTGGGAGGCCAAGGCAGGTGGACTGTTTGAACCAAGGAGTTCAAGACCATCTTGGTCAACATGGTGAAGACCTGTCTCTACCAAAAATACAAAAATGAGCCAGGTATGGTGGTGCACACCTGTAGTCTCAGCGACTCAGGAGTCTGAGGTGGGAGGATCACCTGAGACTAGGGAAGTTGAGGCTCCAGTGAGCTGTGATTACTCCACTGCACTCAAGCCTCGGCAACAGAGTGAGACCCTGTCTCAAAATAAACCCTACAAAAACAAACAATGGTGATTAAAAACTACCTAATACCTCTGTGTGTGGCTAATTCCCCATATTAAATTCTCTCTATTGAATTTCCTGGCGTGGGCTGTTTTTCTGACGGGACCCGAGCCAGTGCATTCAGTGGCATTGGCCATTGACAGGTACGGTTAGCGGCCCTCTGGGTGTCCTGATGCTGCTGTGGTTTGCGTCCGATTGAACCAGGATCTGTTCTGCTCAGGCCAGCATTGTGGTCAGTATTGTGGTATTTAGTAGAGATGGAGTTTCACCATATTGGTCAGGCTGGTCTAGAACTCCCGAACTCAGCTGGTCATTCTTGGTTGTGTTGTGGTCAGTGCGGTGATTAGTACTGCAGTTGGTTTCCTGGTTACACTGTGCTCTGTCCCAATGCTGTGGTCCTTGTCCTGAGCTTGCTTTAGATAGAGACCTGGCCAAGCTATGGTCAAAATTATGATCGAGTCATGCCGCATTCAAAGTCACACTCGGCATCCTGGTTGCACTCTTATCAGCTTCAAGGTCAGCACTGGGGTCAACATTAAGAAGAGTGGATTGTGGGCCATCATTGCAGAGAGATCCGGATCCGCTTCTCAAGGACCTATTGTGGCAAAATGGACGCACTGGGGACTCAAGGTCTGGCACTGGGCACAGGTCATTTTCCATGACACGTAGGAAGCAGGGAGGCAGGGCATTGGATCTCGCCATCTGGCCGTTGGGGTTTTTTTTTCTCTCTCTTTTCTTTCTTTCTTCCTTCCTTCCTTCCTTCCTTCTTTCTTTTTTTTTCTTTCTTTCTTTCTTTCTTTCTTTCTTTCTTTCTTTCTTTCTTTCTCGGATCTCACCATCTGGCCGTTGGGTTTTCTTTCTTTCTTTCTTTCCTTTCTTTCCTTCCTTCCTTCCTTCCTTCCTTCCTTCCTTCCTTCTTTCTTTCTTTCTTTCTTTCTTTCTTTCTTTCTTTCTTTATTTCTTTCTGATGGAGCTTCACTCTTGTTGTCCAGGATGGAGTGCAATGACGCGATCTTGGGCCACTGCAACCTCTACCTCCCAGGTTCAAGTGCTTCTCCTGCCTCAGCCTCCCAAGTAGCTGGGGAAACAGGCGCCCACCACCACACCCAGCTAATTTTTATATTTTTAGTAGAAATGGGGTTTCGCCATGTTGGCCAGGCTAGTATCAAACTCCTGACCTCATGATCCACACGCCTCAGCCTCCCAAAGCGCTGGGATTACAGGTGTGAGCCACTGCACCTGGCCTGCCATTGGGTTTTTCTGATTAGCACTTGGACAGCCACAGGTTCTGCTCTCCTGTCACCTTTTCTTGTTTTCAGCCAGAGAGGGACACAGCCCACACCTTTGCTTTCCCACACTCCACACACACCCTTCATAGAGAAAATGATCAAGGAGTGGATGCCTGTCGACCCATGCCTTTGCTCTTGCTAATCCCGGAATATATTACTTAGAGGTCCTTTGGTAGAAATTAGTGAAATCCAAGTTGTATTGGATTAACAAAAAATATATATCGGCTTATATAACTAAAATTTAAATGAGGGTAGTGGCATTCAGGCATGGTTGGATCCAGGAGTTCTGTTATATCATCAGGATTCTATTTCTCTCTCTCATTTCTCATTTCATGCTTTCTTCTGGGAAGGATTCACTTTTAGCCAAGAGATGACAAAGCTGGTTTCAAGAAGCTTCTCTCTTCCAAGCTCAACAGCATCAGCAAAAAGAGAGCTTTCAAAATAATTGTGGTTATTACTATAGTTGTGTGCCCATCCTGAACCAATAATGTGTTCAGAGGACTTGACTATGTGCCTTGGCTAGATCTGGCTCACAGATCACCCCCAAGGAGCCAGAGAGTGCAGTTAGCCTTATTCAACCTACATTGGACAGGAAATGGGAGGTGGAAGGGGATATAGAATGTTGATCTTAAAATAGAGAAAGGACAGTGAACAAGCAAAATCAAAATATAGAGTTGGGGGGTGACTCTCGGTACCATTTCAACCTCCTAGTATGCATTTCTTATTACACAGCCTGCAAAGCTGAAATACTTCCAGACTCCCTTGCAGCTAAACTTCTGTGTGCCAATTAGATTTCATCCATTAGAAGCAAGACAAGTGGGTGGTGGAAGAGGGTGGAATTAATCTCCCTGCTATGCTGGTAGAGGCAGCTGCTAAGCACAATTGGGAGACACTGCATTTTCCTGCAGGGATGTTCCTGTTTCCGGTTGTCAGCACTACCAGCTTTCATTGAGAGGCCACTGCAGCAACAACGATGGCAGCCTCCGTATCTCTAAATTGCAGCTTACTGGTGTTTTCGTTGTTTGTTTTGTTGTTGCTGTTGTTGTTTTGTTTTTGCTTTTGAGACAGAGTCTTACTGTGTCACCCAGGCTGGAAGGCTGGAGAGAAGGGATAGGATCCTGGCTCACTGCAACCTCCACCTCCCAGGCTCAAGCAATCCTTCCATCTCAGCCCATCACACCTGGCTAAATTTTTCGTATTTTCTGTAGAGATGGAGTCTCTCCATCTGCCTTGGCTTGTCTCAAACTCCTGGGCTTAAGGGATCCACCCACCTTGGCCTCCCAAAGTGTTAGGATTACAGACATGAGCCACCACACTCAGCCATGTTGTTCCTTTTTATGGCTGAATAATAATCCATTGTATGGATATCCCATATTTTGTTCACTAATTAAGGTGATGTAGTCTGTTTTTGTTTTTTTTTTTTTTGAGATGGAGTTTGGCTCTTTTTGCCCAGGCTGGAGTGCAATGGCATGATCTCAGCTCACCACAACCTCCGCCTCCTGGGTTCAAGCTATTCTCCTGCCTCAGTCTCCCAAGTAGCTGGGATTATAGGTATGCACCACCACACCCGGCTAATTTTATATTTTTAGTAGAGACAAGGTTTCTCCGTGTTGATCAGGCTGGTTTTGAACTCCCGACCTCAGGTGATCTGCTCACCTCGGCCTCCCAAAGTGCTGGGATTACAGGTGTGAGCCACTGCGCCCGGCCGGTGATGCAGTCTTAAAGTCAAAAATCCCCATCCAGGGGATAATCCCACACCTTCCTGCTAATAACAGAGGCAGAAGATCCTGCATGGAGGAGCTGGGATGTGATGGTTTTTGTTTTGAAATGGAGTCTCGCTCTGTTGCCCAGGCTGAAGTGCAGTGTGCAATCTCAGCTCACTGCAACCTCCCCCTCCTGGATTCAGGCAATTCTCCTGCCTCAGCCTCCTGAGTCACCGGGATTACAGGCTTGTGCCACCACACCCAGCTAATTTTTTGTATTTTTAGTACAGACAAGGTTTCACCATGTTGGCCAGGCTGGTCTTGAACTTCTGACTTCAAGTGATCTTCCTGCCTTGGCCTCCCAAAGGGATAGGATTACAGGCATGAGCCATTGTGTGTGGCCGGGAGGTGATGTTTTGTAGCAGGTCATTCTGTAGGCTTTCCCTAATCCCTATCCTCCAGCCTTGGTTGTGTAAGCATTGGTTCTCCTTTCCTGCAACTAAACCCAGGCTGATATGTGCTTGGAGGGTTCATTCCCCTTATGTGACTGAAGAGAACCTCATGATTCACGAAGCCCTAATACTCCAGCTACTCATGACCTACCTACTCAGTACTCCCTCCCGGACCATGCTGGAAACCTCTTCAACACCAACCCTCCTGACCCACTCAGCTCCAGTGAAGCACTCAACACTGGGATACGTCCTCTCCATATATTACTTCCTTGTTATTTTTATTTTTTTTGAGACGGAGTCTCTCCTTGTCACCCAGTCTGGAGTGCAGTGGTGCGATCTCAGCTCACTGCAACCTCCACCTCTTGGGTTCAAGTGATTCTCCTGCCTCAGCCTCCCGAGTAGCTGGGATTATAGGCATCCACCACCACGCCTGGCTAATGTTTTGTAGCTTTCATAGAAACGAGGTTTCACCATGTTGGCCCTCGAACTCCTGACCTCTTGATTTGCCCACCTTGACCTCCCAAAGTGCTGGAATTACAGGCATGAGCCACCGAGCCAGGCTACTTCCTTGAGTTCTTACAACAAGGGCATTATTATCCTCCATTTAAAAATGCAGGCCAGGTGCAGTGGTTCCTACCTGTAATCCCAGTACTTTGGGAGGTGGAGGAGTGCAGAAGCACTCGAGCCCAGGAGTTTGAGACCAGCCTGGCAACATGGCGAAACCCCGTCTCTACACAAATACAAAAAGTAGCCAGCCATGGTGGCTTGTGCCTGTAGTACCAGCCAGCTACTTGGGAGACTGAGGAGGGAGGATCATTTGAGCCCAGGGGGTTGAGGCTGCAGTGAGACCCTGTCTCTAATAAATATATAAATGAAAAGGTTGAGGCTCAGAGAAGTTGAGTAATTTGCCCGAGGTCACCCAGCTATAAAGGGAAGACATAGGATTCAGACTCAGCTCTATCTGACTCAAAGCCAACCTACTGGCCGGGTGCAGTGGTCTGCACCTGTATTCCCAGCACTTTGGGAGGCCAAGGTGGAAGGATCACTTGAGCCCAGGAGTTCTAAGCTGCAGTGACCTGCGACGGTGCCACCATACTCCAGCGTGGGTGACCAAGTAAGACTTTGTCTCTTTTCTTTTTTTCAAAAGAAAAAAAAAAAGGAAGGTAATCGGGGTCTTGCCCCGCTAATTCTTTTAATTAACGAGAGGCTGTCTCTACTAAAAATAAAAAATTTTCTGAGCATGTTGCCTTGTGCCTGTAGTCCTACCTACTCTGGAGGCTGAAGCATGAGGATTGCTTGAGCCTGAGAGATTGAGGCTGCAGTGAGCTGACTGCACCACTGCACTCCGGCCTGGGCAACAGAACGAGACCTTGTCTCAAAAAAGAAAGAA
This sequence comes from Plecturocebus donacophilus, assembly GCA_004027715.1. Taxonomy (NCBI): domain Eukaryota; kingdom Metazoa; phylum Chordata; class Mammalia; order Primates; family Pitheciidae; genus Plecturocebus; species Plecturocebus donacophilus. The sequence goes on along the minus strand of PVKP010012157.1, from coordinate 41,521 downwards.
AGGGGCCGAATGTGGTGGCTCACGCCTGTAATCCCAGCACTTTGGGAGGCAGAGGCGAGTGGATCACTTGAGGTCAGAAGTTCAAGACTAGCGGGGCCAACACAGTGAAACCCCGTCTCTACTAAAAATACAAAAATTAGCTGGGCACGGTGGCATGTGCCTGTAATCTCTGCCACTTGGGAGGCTAGGGCAGGAGAACCGCTTGAACTCTGGAAGTGGAGGTTTCAGGGAGCTGAGATCACTATACTCCAGGCTGGGTGACGGAGCAAGACAAAAGAAAGAAAGAGAGAGAGAGAGAGAAGAAAGAAAAGGAGAGAGGACAAAGGAGGGAGGGAGAAAGAAAGAGGAAGGAAGGAAAGAGAGAGAGAAAGAAAGAAAATACACACATACACACAAAACCCACAATGCAGACACACAGCTCACACACAGGTCCCCAGCATAGACATATTTAGACATCCGTTTACTCAAACACCCACAATACAATCACACAAAACAGGCAGACAGTTCACACACCAGCACACTCTTGCACAGACATGCACACAGATGCACAGAATTGGTACAAAGCACGCTCACAGTGTCTGATCCGTAACTCAGACACAGAGTCACGCCCACAGAGGCACAGGAGAGGCAGAGCGTTCACGCACAAAAAACAGACCCTCGGGGACCCACGACGCAGCCCTCCTCTGACACGTGGATGCCAGGCCAGGGCAGCGTGGGAATGAGGCTGTGAGGAGGGAGTGAGGTGGGGGATGACTCAGGAGGCCTCTCTGGGGGAGGAGGAGGAGGGCAGGCATCCAGCGCATTTGGTTCCTATTAGGGGCCTGGGAATTGAGGCAGGAGCTGGCGGGACAAGGAGACCCAGGAACGCTTCCCAGCCTTAGCGAAGCAGGAAGTTCTGAGGCTGTGCAGCCGGAACTTGGCTCAGAACTGCAGCCGTTCCCAAGGCAGAGTCATCTGCCCCAAGCCAGGCCCAGCGGGGGGGCTCGTTTCGCCCCCCCATAGTCCTGGAGAGGCCTTCTTTCTTTTTCCCTTCCTTCCCTCCTTCTTCCTCTTTCTTTCACTCTCTCCCTCCTTCCTTCCTTCCTTCCTCCTTTTCTTCCTTTCTTTTTTTTTTTTTACTTTTTCTTTTTATTGAGATGGAGTCTTGCTCTGTTGCCCAGGCTGAAATGCAGTAGCATGATCTCAGCTCACTGCAACCTCCGCCTCCTGGGTTCAAGCGACTCTCCTGCCTCAGCCTCCCGAGTAGCTGGGATTACAGGCACACACCACCACGCCCAGCTAATTTTTGTATTTTTAGTAGAGATGGGTTTTTTCCCTGTTGGCCAGGTTGGTCTCAAACTCCTGGCCTCAAGTGATCTGCCTGCCTCAGCTTCCCAAAGTGCTGTGAGTCACTGAGCCCAAACCCTTTCTTTTTTAGAGACAGGGTCTTACTCTGTCACCCAGGCTGGAGTGCAATAGCACGATCACAGCTCATTGTAGCCTCAACATTCCCAGGCTCAGGTGATCCTCCTATCTCAGCGTCTGAGTAGCTGGTACCACAACCACACCCAGCTAATATTTGTAATTTTTGTAGCGAGGTTTCAGGGCTGGCATGGTGGCTCACACCTGTAATCCCAGCACTTTGGGAGGCCAAGGCAGGGGGATCACGAGGTCAGGAGACTGAGACCATCCTGGCTAACATGGTGAAACCCCATCTCTATTAAAAATACAAAAAATTAGCCGGGCATGGCGATGGTCACCTATAGTCCCAGCTACTTGGGAGGCTGAGGCAGGAGAATTGCTTGAACCTGGGAGGCGGAGGTTGCAGTGAGCTGAGATTGCACCACTGCACTCCAACTTGAGTGACAGAGTGAGGCTCCATCTCAAAACAAAAAAAAAAAAGAGAGATAGAGTTTCACCATGTTGCCCAGGCTGGTCTGGTCTTGAACTCCTGGGCTCAAGTGATAACTCACCTTGACCTCCCAGAGTGTTGGGATTACAGGCAGGAGCCATCCCTCTTGACTTTTTTTTTTTTTTTTTTTTTTTTTTTTTTTGACAGGGTCTTGCTCTTTTGCCTAGTCTGGAGTGCAGTGGTGCAGTCATAGCTCACTGCAGCCTCGACCTCGGGGGCTCAAGCGATCCTCCTGGGAAGGGCTTCACAGGGGAGGAAAGTGATGTTCAGAAAGGTGAAGCAACTTGCCTGAGGTCACACAGAGGAGCTAGGATTCAAGCCCATGTCTGTACAACCTCCTTTCCCATCCTGTGGTAGAGGCAAAGACCCTTCCATTTAAGCTGCAGGTAGAGATCAAGCACTGACGCCTGGCCCAGCTGCACTGGATTTATGGCTATGAAAAAGCCAGCTCCGGCCGGGCATGGTGGCTCTTGCCTATAATCCCAGCACTTTGGGAGGCCGAGACAGATGGATCACTTGAGGCCAGGAGTTTGAGACCAGCCTGGCCAACATGATGAAACTAAAAATACTAAAAATACTAAATATACTAAAAATACTAAAAATACCCGTCTCTACTAAAAATACAAAAAATTAGTCAGGTGTGGTGGCAGGTGCCTGTAATCCCAGCTACTTGGGAGGCTGAGGCACGAGAATCACTTGAATCCAGGAGGTGGAGGTTGCAGTGAGCCAAGATCTTTGGGAAGCTAAGGCAGGCGGATCTCAAGTTCAGGAGTTTGAGACCAGCTTGGCCAAGACAGTGAACCCCATCTCTACTAAAAATACAAAAATTAGCCAGGCATGGTGGCGCACACCTGTAGTCCCAGCTACTCGGGAGGCTGTGGCAGGCGAGTTGCTTGAACCCAGGAAGCGGAGGTTGCAGTGAGCCGAGACTATACCATTGCACGCCAGCCTGGGTGACAGAGCTAGATACAAAAAAGAGATAAAGAAAGCCAGCCCCATGCTCAAATAACTTCGAGTCAAGAGTGTGGCGTGTGCACGCGTGGACGAGGTTCTCTGGGCATATATGGGAGGCCCTGATGAGCCTGGGTTGTGTGGCATTGGGGCAGACGCTGACACCTGAAGGATGGGAGGACGTAGCAGGGCTCGGTGGGCAGTGAGAAGACCCAGTACAAATGCCCTGGGGCTGCAAGGTTCAGAGGACAAGGTCACCTGGTGAATGGTGACAGGGGAGGCCTAAGCTTCTAGGTTGGAGGACTTGGGGTCCACAGGGAAGCCTTGGAAGAGTGGTGAGAGGAAAGGGACAGAGTGAGGTCCGGATGACCAGCACAAAGTCCACACCCAGGATAGCTGAACACGTGCTTCCCCCAGAACCCAGAATCCCATTCTTAGCAACCTACACACCCTAGGGACACTTATCTATGTGCGCAAAGACACACGTGGTGGCCGGGTGCAGTGGCTCATGCCTGCAATCCCAGAACTTTGGGAGGCCAAGGCGGGGGACGTCTTGCGCCCAGGGGTTCCAGACCAGCCTGGGCAACAGGGCAAGACCTCCTCACTACAAAAAAACCCAAAAAACAAAAAACTACTGGCTGGGCATGATGGCTCGTGCCTGTAATCCCGGCAGTTTGGCAGGCTGAGGGAGGTGGGTCACCTGAGCCCAGGAGTTCCAGACCAGCCTGACCAACATGTAGAAACCCTGTCTCTACTAAAAAAACAAAATCAGCCAGGCGTGGTAGCTCATGCCTGTAATCCCAGCTACTCAGGAGTCTGAGGCAGGAGAATCACTTGAACCCAGGAGGTGGAGGTTGCAATGAGCCAAGACTGCGCCATTACACTTGAGCCTGGTGACTGAGCGAGACTCCATCTCAACACCCACCTGTAATCCCAGCTACTCGAGGGTCTCAGGTACAAGAATCGCTTAAACCCGGGAGGCAGAGGTTGAAATATACAGAGATTGCACCACTGCATTTCAGCCTGGGTGACAAAACAAGACTCCTCCATCTCAAAAAAAAAAAAAAAGAGAGAAAGAATTAAAACAATTTTAAGGGGAAAAAGCAAAAAGGAGGGGAAGAAGGAAGGGAAAAATAGCTGGTAAGAGAGGAGGCAATGAGGGAAGTGGTTTCATTCTTGTGAGGCTTTGATTACCGCTTAGTGAATCTGTATTTTACATGTGAAAAGAGGGGTAGAGGAAAAGTCGATTATGCAACCCGCTCCAGCTCAGTAAATCTACATTTTACATAAAACAAAGTAAGCAAGTGAAATTACAGCTATCTGCTTGGGAACAAAAGGAAGCCAGTTTTCGCCTGACTCAGTTCCCAAGCTTCACTTTTCCCTTCTGCCACAGTTGTGTTTGAGCCCCAAGATTCAATTTTCCTTTCACAGCTGCGTGTGTGTGACTGTGTGTGCACCTTGCTATTGGTGCCAGTGTGTCTGACCCTGGCTGAGAATGTCAGGTGTGTATGTGGATCTGGGACATGACCTGCAGTGTGGCAGGGGTGACAAGAGAAAAGTCTTTGAGGGTCCTTGGTTCTGGTGTGGAATTGGGTGTGAATGTCTCCATCAAAGTTGTGGCCAGGCTTGGGGGCTCACACCTGTAACTCCTGACCTCAGGGTGAATCACCTGAGGTCAGGAGTTTGAGACCAGCCTGGCCAACATAGTGAAACCTCATCTCTCCTAAAAACACAAAAAATTAGCTGGGCATGTGGTGGGCGTCTGTAGTCCCATCTACTTGGGAGGATTGTGCCACTGCACTCCAGCCTGGGCAACAGAGTCGGACTCCATCTCAAAAAAAGGAAACGAAGTTGTACGTACGCATGTGTAAAATTTTCTGCTAGGCCTGGCACGGTGGCTCACACCTATCATCCCAGCACTTAGAGAGGCAGAGGCAAGAGAATCGCTTGAGCCCAGGAGTTCCAGACCAGCCTGGGCACCATAGTGAGGCCTTGTCTCTACAAAAGATTTAAAAATTAGGTGGGCGTAGTAGCATGAGCCTGTGGTCCCAGCTACTCAGGAGGCTGAGATGTGAGGATCCCTTGAGCCTGGGATATTGAGGCTCTACTTCAGCCTGGGCAACAGAACAAGACCCTGTCTCAAAAATAATAATACTAACAACAAAAGAATTACCTGGGCATGGTGCCGTGCCCCTGTAGTCACCGCTATTAGGGAGGCTCAGGCAGGAGGATTGCTTAAGGCCAGGAATTTGAGGCTGCAGTGAGTTATGCTCAAGCCACTGAACTTGACAGAACAGGACCCTTAGTAGGGAGTGGTGTCATGCACCTGTGGCCCCAGCTACCCTGGAGGCTAAGGCAGGAGGATCACTTGAGCAGGGGAGGTTGAAGCTGCAGTGAGCCATGATTGCACCACTGCACTCCAGCCTGGCGACACAGCAAGACCCCAACTCCTAAATAAATAAACTCCCCTACCATATGCCCCCACATCACAACCATCTCTGTATAAAGTCACAGGCGGCCCCTACTCCGGCCGCTCTGCCTGCCCCGCCCCTACCTGGAACACTGGGTGTCGGTAATTGCTCAGGGAGCACTAGCAGTGTGATTAATTACGGATCCTAAATATGCAAATCAGCCGGGAGTTTTCCGGGCCGCCGCCCGGGTGCTGGAGCTGTTGCTGAATAAACACAAGGAGCTCAGCAGGGCCCAGAATTCCCTTCTCACACCTTCGTCAATTAACCTTTCATTTACAGGGTCGGGTTTCTCATTCATTAACGAGCTTTGGGCTCATTAAAGAGTCCTCATTAAACTCTGTATAAATTGTTCCTCCCTTCCAAAACGCCTGCACCAGGATTTTTGAGACAGGCTGACCTGCATTCAAATGCCTGGCTGTGTACTGTGGGCAGACACCTCCTCTCTCTGAGCCTGTTTTCTTCCTGTAAAACGCAAACAAACAGGGATAGGGGGAAGGGGGTGAGCGCCCCATGGCTCATGCCTGAAATCCCAACACTTTAGGAGGCCAAGGAGGGAAGATCACCTGAGGACAGGAGTTTGAGACCAACCTGAGCAACATAGCAAAACCCATTCTCAAAAAAAAAAAAAATTAGCTGAGAATGGTGAAGCACACCTGTAGTCCCAGATACTCAGGAGGCTGAGGGAAGAGGGTTCACTGAGAACAGGTTTTGGAGGCTGCAGTGAGCTATGATCGCACCGCTGCACTTCAGCCCGAGCAACAGAGCAAGACTCTGTTTCAAAATAAAAGGCTGAGGTCAGGAGTTCGAGACCAGCCTGAACAACATAGCGAAACTCCTGTCTCTACTAAAGATACAAAAATGATCTGGGTGTGGTGGCACCTGCCTGTAGTCTCAGCTGCTTAGGAGGCTGAGACAGGAGAATTGCTTGAACCCCGGAGGCGACGGCTGCAGTGAGTCGAGAACATACCACTGCACTCCAGCCATCCAGCCTTGGCAACAGAGCAAGACTCTCTCTCTCTCTCTCTCTCTCTCTCTCTCTCTATATATATATATATATAGGCTGAGCTTGCTGGCTCATGCCTGTTATTCCAGCACTGTGGGAGGCCTAGGCAGGAGAATCACCTGAAGTCAGGAGTTCGAGACCAGCTTGGCCAACATGATAAAACCCTGTCTCTACTAAAAATACAAAAGTTAGCTGGGTGTGGTGGTGGGCACCTGTAATCCCAGCTACTCGGGAGGCTGAGGCAAGAGAATCGCTCAGGAGGTGCAGATTGCTGTGGGCTGAGATCACACCATTCCACTCCAGCCTGGGCAACAAGAGGGAAACTCTGTCTCAGCAAATGAAATAGAATAATAATAAAATAATATAAATAAAAATAAAAGGAATGGGAGATTCAAAGTGGACTGTGATAATTTTTTTTATTTTTATTTTTTTTAAGACGAGGTTTCACCATGTTGGTCAGGCTGGTCTTGAACTCCCCACCTCAGGTGATCCGCCCGCCTTGGCCTCCAAAGTGCTTGGATTACAGGCGTGAGCCACCACACCTGGCCACTGTGATAATTAAGTAAGAGAATACATGTAAAGTGCTGAGCCCAGGAATGTAATTTTGAAAAACAGCAATGGCCAAAATTCCCTTAAGAGAGAAAATGGCTTTTTGTTTAGCAAAACGGTTTTTTGTTGTTTTGTTTTAGAGATGGGATAAGCCCAGGCACGGTGGCTCCCTCCTGTCATCCCAGCACTTTGGGAGGCCAAAGCGGGCAGATCACTCGAGGTCAGGAGTTCGAAACCAGCCTGACCAACATGGAGAAACCCCATCTCTACTAAAAATACAAAATTAGCTGGGCGTGGTGGCGCATACCTGCAATCCCAGCTACTCCAGAGGCTGAGGCAGAAGAATCGCTTGAACCCGGGAGGTGGTGGTTGCAGTGAGCCGAGATCACATCACTACACTCCAGCCTGGGCAACAAGAGCAAGACTCAGTCTCAAAAAAAAAAAAAAGAGGTAAGGTAAGATCTTGCTATGTTGCCCATATGGACTTGAACTCCTGGGCTCAAACTGACTCCAGATCTCCTGGCTTAGGCTCCTAAATAGCTGGGGCTACAGGTGCACGTCATTAGTCCCAGCTCTGTTTAGCAGAATCTGTTAGTGGTCTTCATCACTTTCAGTTCTAGACTTTGGATAAATTATTCCACCTCTCTCTGTTCCTCAGTTTCCTTATCTGCACCATGGAGATAATAATAGAACATCCCTCAAACATTGTTATGTGAGATAAGAAAATTAATCGAGGTAAAACATTTGTTGAACGGTGTCTGGCATATGGACAAGGCAACTATGATGATTAACAGTGTTAGCTGAGGCCGGGCATGGTGGCTCACACCTGTAACCCCAGCACTTTGGAAAGCTGAGGTTGAAGGATCCCTTGAGCCCAGGAGCTTGAGACCAGCCCGGACAACACAGTGAGACCCTGTCTCTTAAAAAAAGTTTTTAAATTAGGCTGCATGCAGTGGCTCACGCTTATAGTCACTTTGGGAGGCCAAGGTGGGCAGATCACAAGGTCAGGAGTTCGAGACCAGCCTGGCCAACATGGTGAAACCGCATCTCTACTAAAAACGCAAAAATTAGCTGGGTGTGGTGGTGCACAACTGTAGTCCCAGCTACTCGGGAGACTGAGGCAGGAGAATCACTTGAACCCTAGAGACAGAGGTTTCAGCCAGTCAAGATCACACCACGGCACACTGTAACCTGGGCAACAGAGCAAAACTCCATCTCAAAAAAAAAAAAGTTTAAAAATTAGCTGGGTGTGGTGGCACATGTCTGTAGTCCCGGCTACTTGAGAGGCTGAGGTGGGAGGATCACCTCAGTCCAGGAGTTAGTGACTGCAGTGAGCTCTGATCGCACCACTGCGCTCCAGCCTGGGCAACAGAGCAAGGTGGCGCCTCTCAAAAATAATAATGATATTTTTAAAAATAGTATTTAATAATATTTGAATAATAATTTAAATATTTTTTAAATAATAATAAATGAATGAATTGTCAACCTCTGTGTACCAACAGTCTTCCTAGAGTCAGGACTCTTAGCAATGTTGGTTCAATGAAGGAGGGAATCCAGGACCATTGTCAGGTGGCCCTAGGGAGCTGGTGGCAGGAGTAATAGGGCAAGACAGCCTTGGGTTTGAAGGAGAAGACTCACCCCCAGTCAGAAGCCTCTACCCACCCAATCCCACCTGATTCAACTCATCATGCACCAGTTCTCCATCACTTCTAATGAAACTCAATCCAACGGTGCCCATCAACTGATGAATGAATGAGCCAAACGTGGCAGATGACTGAATATTACTTGACAATGAAAAGGAATGAAGTGCTGATGACGCCTGCTGCAAATAAACCTGGAAACCAGCTGGGCACTGTGGCTCATGCCTGTAATCCCAGGTTGAGGTGGGCGGATCACTTGAGGCCAGGAGTTCGAGGCCAGTCTGGTCGACATGGTGAAACCCCGTTTTTACTAAAAATATAAAAATTAGCCAGAGATGGTGGTGCATGCCTGTAATCCCAGCTACTAGGGAGGTTGAGACAGGAGAATTGCTTGAACCTGGGAGTTGGAGGTTGCAGTGAGCTGAGATGGTGCCACTGCACTCCAGCCTGGGTGACAGAGGGAAACTCTGCCTCAAAAACAAACACACAAACCCTATAAAGCATTTTGCTGAAAATGCCAAAGGGCCACATATTGTGTGATTCCATTTATTTTCATTTATTCAATTTATTCTTTTTTTTTTTTTTTTTTTTTGTTAGTGACAAGATCTCGCTCTGTTGCCCAGGGTGGAGTACAGTGGCATGATCACAGCTCACTGCAGCCTCCAACTCCTGGGCTCCAGTGATTCTCCTTCCTCAGCCTCCTGAGTAGCTGGGACTGCAGATGTGCACCATTGTACCTGGCTTATGTTTTTGTTTTTCGTTTTTGTAGAGATGGGGTCTTGCTATGCTGCCCAGGCTGGTATGGAACTCCTGGTCTCATGCCATCCTCCTGCCTTGGCCTCCCAAAGTGCTGGGATCACTCAGCCTGATTCCGTTGTATGAAATGGACATTTCAGTCCAGAATAGGCAAATCCTTAGAGACAGAAAGCAGATTCGTGGTTGCCTACAGCTGGGAGGTTGGAAAGAGATGAGGAGTGACCACTAATGGGTATAGGATTTGTTTTGGGGGTGATGAAAATTCTAAAACTGATTGTGGTGATGGTTACACAAGTCTGTGAATGTACTAAAAACCATTTAATTATACAGCTTAGATGGGTGAATTATATGGTATGTGAATTCTATCTCAATAAAAAATCAGTTAAAGAACACACCTCAAACCAACATCTAATTCCTAATTCAAATCATCCCAAACCAAACTCTTTTTTTTTTTTTTTTTTTTTTTATTGGACAAAGTCTTGCTATGGTGTTACCCAGGCTGGAGCACAGTGGTACAATCTCAGCTCACTGCAGCCTCTGCCTCCCAGGCTCAAGTGATCCTCCCACCTCAGCCTCCTGAGTAGGTGGGACCACAGGCATTCTCCTCCATGCCCAGCTAATTAAAATTACATATATATATGCTGGGTGAGGTGGCTCACGCCTGTAATCCCAGCACTTTTGGAGGCTGAGTTGGGTGGATCACGAGGTCAGGAGTTCAAGACCAGCCTGATCAACATAGTGAAACCCTGTCTCTACTAAAATACAAAAATTAGCCGGGTGTGGCGGTAGGCGCCTGTAGTCCCAGCTACTCAGGAGGCTGAGGCAGGTGACTCACTTGAACCTGGGAGACAGAGGTTGCAGCGAGCTGAGATCACACCAGTGCATGCCAGCCTGGGGGACAGAGCAAGACTGTGTCTCAAAAAAAAAAAAAAAAAAAAACCTTATAAAGAGGCCAAACTTCTGGTTTAAGCTGACTTGGGGCCTCCCAGCTCAAGCTATTTTCAACTTTTTCTCCAGGAGCCTGGGTGAATCAATAGGCCTATAATCTCCAACGAGTCTCTTTACAATTGGATTCTCAAAAGACATACCTGATTATGTGACAGGTATGTCAGATGAGACAAGAGCAAGACCCCGAGAGAGATACAGCGCACACCAGATGAAAAAGATCAGGAGCTGGGAGAGGTGGCTCATGCCTGTAATCTCAGCAGCTCAGGAGCCTGAGGAGGGGGATCGCTTGAGGCCAGGAGTTTGAGTCCAGCCTGGGCAACAAAGTAAGGCAAAGCACTAGCTCTACACACACACGCACACACACACACACAAACACACACACAAAACAAAATCCCAGCTGGGTGTGATGGTGCGTGTCTGAGGAAGGAGGATCACCTGAGTCCCAGGGTTGGAGGCTGCAGTGAGCCAGGATCATGCCCTTGCACTCCAGCCTGGGCAACAAAGTGAGATCCAATCTCTAAAAACAAACAAAGGACGGGTACAGTGACTCAGGCCTGTAATCCCAGCACTTTGGGAGGCCAAGGCAGATGGATCACCTGAGGTCAAGGGTTCAAGACCAGCCTGGCCAACAGGGTGAAACCCTGTGTCTCCTAAAAATACAAAAAATTAGCTGAGTGTGGTGGCAGACCCCGGTAATCCCAGCTTCTAGGGAGGCTGAGGCAGAAGAATCGCTTGAACCAAGGAAGCAGAGGTTGCAATGAGCCAAGATTGTGCCACTGCACTCCAGCCTGTATGACAGAGCAAGACTCTGCCTCAAAAATAAATAAATAAAACAAAAATAAAAACAAAAAATTTTAAAAAAGAAACACAGAGACAGAAACACAGTTCATTGGTTTATTCTCAGATTTGAGATGCAAATTATGCCCTATGGCCTGGGGACGGGAGGCCGGGCTTGGGCTGGAATCTCATCATATCCCAGCCTTCCCTAGGGAGGAAGCAGATGAAATCTACAACAGGGGGGTATTCTCTCTTTTAATACAGACCCAGGTATAAATAGGGCAGCACCATTAGGATCCTGATTCACCCCCCACCGTCTTGGTCCCCAAACCACCTGGCATGGCAAGGTGAGCCTGGGGAGGTGGGGAGAACAGGGACGGGATTTGCAGAGCTGGGCTGAGGCAGGAGAAGAAACACAGCTCAGTCAAGGGAAGTCCCACTTCCCTTGTAGTCTGACTTCAGTCCTTTCACCGTGGAGGTAGAAAGGATCAAAGGGGGTAGGGGTCCCAGCCTGGGATCAGGAGACATCCAGTGCTTAACTCTGGTGAGGGGTAGCACCAAAAGGTGTGAAAGGCAGTGACAGAGGAGAGAGGAGGCAGGCGTTGGGGGTCGGGGGGGGGGCATTCGTTCATCAGCTCTGAGTTAGGAGCTCATTGCATGGGAGCTCAAGGGGTGGGGGTGGAGGCTTGGGTGGGGAGGGAGGGGAGAAAGAGCCAGACTGCAGTTTGCCACCTGAAATGGGGTGGGAGGAGGCTGGACCTTTGGGCCAGGGAAACCCAGACCCCAGTGCCCTGGAAAGGAGAAGGAATGACTGACCATGATGAGCGAAGTCACATCCCATTGGCTCCAGAGTCACAGGTAACGATAAATAGGGTGGCTTCAAAGCCTCAGCACCAAGCGCACCCCATTTTGGGGCTGCCTCATGGTCCCTCCCACCCCAAACACTCTCAGCTGCTGAAGCAGACGGGGCCCAGTTCAAACCCAAACTTCTGGTTCGTCTGGCCAAAGTCAGTGGCCGCCACATCCCACAGGGGCAGAAATCCTGCTCGAGAAGAGCTGAATTCGAAAATGGTCTTTGTCTGTCCTTTCCGGAGCTGTCCACAGAGAAGACAGGGATGGCGAGTTATGGGGAGGGTGGCTGAAGTCTTGCCTCCCCTCTCTAGCCAGCCACTGCCCACCCTCTTACCCGGCAGCCGTCCTGGGGGACGCTGACGGTGGCTGCTGTCGTCTGGTTGAAGGACAGCTCCTCCCCATTGGTGCCAAGGAAGCGGGCGGAGCGGCTGTGGTCACCTGTGGCTTGGTCCAGCCAGGCAGCCGCATTCTGGCAGGAGTAGGTGAAGCTCTGGCGAGCTGTGGCACTCAGCAGTTTCAGGAAGTTTAGCTGCACGACATTCACTGGGGACCCATCGGCGTCCACGTAGGAGAACTGGTGGGTGGGAGGTCAAGGCAGAGGGGGAGGGGGCTCCATGAGCCTCTACTCTTTCTGCAGAACCGCCCCCCAATCTCCACCCGCTGGCAGAGCAGCCACCCCTCCCATGTTGCCATCTCAGAGGAGGTCCCACCAACCTCCTGGAGATCCCTGGCAGAATTGCAAGAGTCACTCGAACATCCACCCCATCCCCCTCTCCATCCAGGGGGTCTCCATGCCCACTCCACCTGACATCCCAAATTTTGATTGCTTCATCCACCAATCCAGGGTTTTTTGTTTTTTGCTTTTTGGTTTTTTTTTGAGATGGAGTCTCGCTCTGTCACCAGGCTGGAGTGCAGTAGCACTATCTCAGCTCACTGCAACCTCTGCCTCCTGGGTTTAAGCAGTTCTCTGCCTCAGCCTCCCAAGTAGCTGGGATTACAGGCGTGTGCCCCCATGCCTGGCTAATTTTTTTGTATTTTTAGTAGAAACGGGGTTTCACCGTGTTGGCCAGGCTGGTCTTGAACTGACCTCGTGATCCACCCGTCTCAGCCTCCCAAAGTGCTGGGATTACAGGTGTGAGCCACCGCACCCAGCCAATTCAGGGTTTTAATACACTTGTCCCCACCCAGAAGCCACAACTCTACCTCCACTCTTGTGAGCCGCTGGATCTACAGACCTCACTATCTCCTGAACACCTGATTTCTGCCCTGTCCTATATGGCAGCCACGTGTCTAATGGTCATGTGGCTTTTGAGCACTTGAAATGTGGCTGATTCAAAGGAGAGAATTTTTTTTGACTTTATTTAAACTTTTTTCTTTTTGGGGGGTGGAGGTTGGGGTCTGGCTCTTTCACCCAGGGGTGAGTGCACTGCCACAATCCCAGCCCACTCCAGCCTCCATCTCCTAGGCTCAAGTTATCCTCCCATCTCAGCCTCCCAAGTAGCTGGGACTACAGGTGCACACCACCATGCCTGGCAGGGACTTTTTTTTTTCTGCTCTGTTGCCCAGGCAGAAGTGCACTGGTGCGATCTCGGCTCACTGTAACCTCTACCTCCCGGGTTCAAGCGATTCTCCTGCCTCAGCCTCCCGAGTAGCTGGGACTACAGGTGTCCACCACCACACCTGGCTAATTTATATATTTTTAGTAGAGACAGGGTTTCACCATGTTGGCCAGGATGGTCTCGATTTCTTGACCTTGTGATCCACCCACGTTGGCCTCCCAAAGTGCTGCGATTACAGGCGTGAGCCACCATGCCCGGCTGCCTGGCTGGGGCTTTTTTTTTCAACCTCATTTAATTTTTTACAAAAAAAAATTCATAACTAATGACTGAGCTTCAATCCAGTTATCAGAAAGCTTATGCTGGGAACAACCTGAGTCTGAATCTACTTTTTGAACTGTCGTCAATGGTTTTATGAAATCTAAATATAGATCAAGTATTCCCAATAAAATTTAGCATTCACATTGTGATGTAAAATCTACGTCAGATTTTGAAGAGCAAATATGAAAAGATACAACATATCTTATTAATGCTTTTTTTTTTTTTGAGGCAGAATCTTGCTCTGTTGCCCAGGCTGGAGTGCAGTGGCTTGGTCTTGGCTCACCCCAACCTCCGCCTCCTCGGTTCAAGCAATTCTCCTACCTCAACCTCCGGAGTAGCTAGAATTACAGGCATGTGCCATCATGCCCAGCTAATTTTTTGTATTTTTAGTAAAGATGGGTTTTTACCATGTTGGCCAGGCTGGTCTCAAACTCCTGACCTCAAGTGATCTGCCCACCTCGGCCTCCCAAAGTGCTGGGATTACAGGCAGGAGCCACTGTGTCCAGCCATGTGGTTTTTTCTTCTTCAAATTCACCAGACTCTGTCTTGACTCTGAGCCTTTGCATATGCCATTCTCTCTCCCTGGAACACTTGTTATTGTCCTTCCTAGCTTGCTAACAATGCATTCTATTTTTTGTTTGTTTGTTTGTTTTTGAGATGGAGTCTTGCTCTGTCACCCAGGCTGGAGTTCAGTGGCATGATCTTGGCTCACTGCAACCTCTACCTCCCACGTTCAAGCAATTCTCTGCCTCAGCCTCCTGAGCAGTTGGGATTATAGGCGCCTGCCACCACGCCCAGCTATTTTTTTTTTTTTTTGAGACGGAGTTTCACTCTTGTTGCCTAGGCTGGAGTGCAGTGGAGCGATGGCAGCTCACCGCAACCTCTGCCTCCTGGATTCAAGCAATTCTCCTGCCTCAGTCTCCCAAGTAGCTAGGATTACAGGCATGTGCCACCACGCCTAGCTAATTCTGTATTTTTAGTAGTAGAGACGGGGTTTCTCCATATTGGTCAGGCTGGTCTTGAACTCCTGACCTTGTGATCCACCCGCCTTGGCCTCCTATAAGTGCTGGGATTACAGGTGTGATCCACTGCACCCGGCCACACAATGCATTCTTTAGGATGAGCTGTGATGTCTAGCAGGAAGCCTTCTGGTCTTTCCAGCACTGCCTCTGATTTTCCACCATGCCCCATGCTTCCCCTGTCCTGGCACCATCATTCTGTATGGCAATTGATTGCCTGTTACATATCTGATGCTGCCGCCACCCAACCTCTAGCCTGTAATCCCTAGGAAGGTAGAGGAGAGTCTATCCTGTTAATCTCACCTCTCAGAACCCATCCCTCAACCCCTTACCTGCTGGTTCCCATCCATTTTCATGCCACTCCCACCTCGGCCTCTGGTGACTCACCTTCTTCCCTCGACGGAATGTGCTATACCAGCCTCCAGGCTTTTCCTTGGACCAGGAGGCCAATTTCACCTGGAGGAGAAAGGGGAGGGTCACTATAGCAGATGCCCTTGGTGCCACCTAGATCCCATCTGCATTTACCTCCTTACACCAAAGGCTGCCGACTGTGACTATGTCAGGATGTTCTCTGGCTCCTGGGACAGATGGGCTCTGCCAATGCACAATCAGGGAAAGGGGGTTCATGCCCCTGAGGCAGCCCTCACCCAATGACTGATGAGAGTTGGTGGATAAATACCCCAGCTCCCTCGCCTCCAAGGGGGATAACTCTCAGGTGCCTGTGCTATACAGTCTTCCAGGGTTCCCCAGTGGGACTGAGCTCTGGGTCCCCAGATGGTACCATTTTATTTAATTTTATTAATTTATTTATTTTTGAGACAGGGTCTTGCTCTATCACTCAGGCTGAAATGCAGTGACATAATCTTAGCTCACTGCAGCTTCAAACTCCTGGGCTCAAGCAATCCTCCCACCACAGCCTCCCGAGTAGCTGGAACTATAGGTGTGCACCACCATGCCCAGCTTTTTAATTGTTTTTTATTTCTTGAGGGTCTTGTTCTGTCACCCAGGCTGGAGTGCAGTGGTGTGATCACTGGCTCACTGCAGCCTTGTCTTCCAAAGTTCAAGCCATCCTCTGACCTCAGCCTCCTAAGTAGCTGGGACGATAGGAATATGCCACCGTGCCCGGATTTTTTTTTTTTTTTTCAAGAGCTGGAGTCTTTCTGTCACCCAGGCTGGTCTTGAACTCCTGAGCTCAAGTGATAATCCCACCTCAGCCTCCCAAAGTGCTGAAATTACATGTATGAACCACTGTGCCTAGCTCCAGCCTCTCCCTTTAGGCTAGTAGAAGGTAAGCAGTTGACTGAAGAGGAGGCCCTCAGATGTTAGCAATTGTTTAGGGATCAAGGCCTACACTCCAGGCCCAGGAAGTGGAAAGTCCAAGCTTGTCTAAATTCCCATCCATTGGGCATCTGAGCTCCCACTAAACCAGGGGAAGATAAACCAGTTAAAAATAACAACATGGGGCTGGGCGAGGTGGCTCAAACCTGTAATCTCAGCACTTTGGGAGGCCAAGATGGGCAGATCACTTGAGGCCAGGAGTTTGAGACCAGTCCAGCCAAGATGGTGAAACCCCGTCTCTACTAAAAATTATGATACAAAAATGAACTGGGTGTGGTGGCAGGCACCCGGCAAATTTTTTAATTTTTGTAGAAACGGGGTTTTGCCATGTTGCTCAGGCTGGTCTCGAACTCCTGACTCAAGCGATCCACCCGCCTCTGCCTCCCAAAATGCTGAGATTATAGGCCTGTGCCACCACGCTGGCCTGATTTTTTTCTTTTTGATCCTCTGCTGTAGTCTTAGCTCTTGAGACAGGACTTGGTATACAGTAAGTGCTCAATAGATGCCAGTTGAAGGAAGGATACCATCGCAGACAAGGTGGGGGTGGGTGTGAGGAGCAGGGGATAGCCCTTCTTGGGGGAGGGGATGAGAGGTTTGGGGCACTCACGATCTCAAACTTCTTGTCGGGATAGAGGCAGGTCTCTCCTCCCGCCGTGAAGTTGCAAAAAACCCTGAATGAGTCCCGCGCGCAGCCCTGGTTGGGGTCAATCCAGTATTCCCCTGCCGCAGAGCCAGGCAGGGTGGGTGAGTCCGGGTGGACCCGACGGACCCCACCCCCACCCTCAGCCCATCCCAGGGGCGGGGGAGCCGGACCTCACCATCAGGCAGGTGCGGGTGGTTGCGGTGCAGCTCGTGGCACACCAGGCCCGGGCGCTCCGCGGTGCCGGGAGGACGCTGCAGCTGCTCCAGCTCCAAGCTCAGCGACATGAGCGAGGCCAGCACCTCCTCCAGGCCGCCCTCCACGAATGGGAGCGGGACTGGGACCGAGCGCCGGCGCCTGCGCAACCCATGCAGCTCGGCAGGGGGACCCTGAGCGTGGGGGACGGGGACCGAGGAGAAGAAGCGAGGGGAGACAGGGGAGGTACAGTCGGGAGAAAGAGACAAGCAGAGATGAAGAGGCGGAGAGACGCACATGAGAAAGGAGGGAGAGAGATAAACAAGCGGCAGAGACAGAGAGACGAGAGAGAAGCAGACGGGGAGACATGCAGGAAAGAGACTCAGAGATGGGGAGAGGCCAGGTTGTAAGAGGACAAAGTAGAAAACCGCAAGAAAAGCAGACACAGAGCGGGAGACAGCAGGAAGGAGAGAAGAGATGCAATAGTGGCGCGAGGGAGCCAGAGACAGGTAAAAGAGATGGAGAGACAGGGAGGAGAGATGGGGTCCGAGAGACAAGACCCAGGTCAGAGCTCCCGTGGGTGTCCCCTTATCCCCCTGCCAGCCCAGACCTTCCTCGGGGCTTTGCAGGGAACTGCCCTCTTCACCTACATCCGCTGAACACTAGTGTGTGCCTGGCCCAGTGCTGGGCACAGAAGGACCCTCTGGGGACACCCAGACATAGTCCTTGCTCTCCCCCCAGGCCTTGGCGCCCAGCCCCCTCTCCCTGGGAACTCACCGGGGGGCCTGGGGGGCCTGCAGGTCCGGTGTCTCCACGGGGGCCCATGGAACCCTGTAGGGAGAAGTCACTTGGAGGGTGAACTGTCTATGGAGACCCTTCCCACCAACACACACACACACACACACACACACAGCCTTCAGGAAAGGACATACAGTTTTCAGTACTATGAGACACAAATTTTCCTTCCTTCTTTCCCTCCTTCCTTCCTTCCTTCCTTCTTTCTTTCCTCCCTCCCTCCCTCCCTCCCTCCTTCCTTCCTTCCTTCCTGGAGTGCAATGGCGCAGTCTCGGCTCACTGCAACCTCTGCCTCCTGGATTCAAGCGATTCTCCAGCCTCAGCCTCCCGAGTAGCTGGAATTACAGGCGCCCACCACCAAGCCCAGCTAATTTTTGTATTTTTAGTAGAGACAGGGTTTCACCATGTTGGCCAGGCTGGTCTCGAACTCCTGCCCTCGTGATCAGCCTGCCTCAACCTCTCAAAGTGCTGGGATTACAGGCATGAGCCACCATGCCCAGCCACAAATTTTCTTTTCATGTTTTAATGTCTCTGAAATCAGCATCTTAACATCTTTGGCAAGTCATCGTTTACTTGGCAGAACTGTTTTCTTTCCTAGTAGTTTGTAAAATAATGGTACATCTTATAATTGATGGCATTTTGGATCTGATGAAATACAACAGTAGGTGTTGAAAAAATATTTGTCAAAGGCATGATGGCTTGAATAAAGAAAGAAATGAAGGCAGAGGCGTGGAGGGTTCTCAGGCAGTGGAGGGGATGGGAGCTGGGCTGGGCAAGCCCAGGGAAGCAGGGTGTACTCACCGGAGACCCCTTTGAGCCTTTCTGTCCCAGAGGGCCCTGTGGGGCATGGACAGGGAGAGCTGAGGTCCTGGCCTGGTCCGACATAGTGACCTCCTCCCACAAAAGATTCCCTTCATACTCACCACCATGCCTGGGGGCCCCGGGTGGCCCAGAGAGCCGATGGGACCAGGAGGACCCTCGGGAAAGGACATCAGGGTCAGTATTGGTGAGGTACACCCTATTGCCCTGACGCATTCCCCAGACAAGCCTTCAATCCCATCCAAGGAAGACCCCAAACCCTAGGCAAGCCTCTAGTTCCCCAACAGAGAGACCCCAAACCCCAGACGCAGCCTCCAACTTACCAGTTCCCAGATACAGCCCCCTATTTTCCCCAGACACACCCTTATTAATCCAGACCCGAGTTTCCTGGACCCCACACCCACAGTCTCCTGCAGGTCCTCCACCCACCCCCTCCTTCAAACATATTTCTCCCACTGAGGGCAGAACACTTACAGGGTCTCCCTTGGGACCAGGAGGTCCCTGCACGCCTGGCAACCCCTGATCTCCTTTCTCACCGGCTTCCCCCGAGGGGCCAATGAGACCGATCAATCCAATGTGGCCCTGGAGGACAAAAGAGGCACAGACAGGGGAGGACAGGGGAGGATGCAGGAGATTTTTCTCCTAGAGGCTTAGGGTGATGAGTTTGGGAGCAGAGGATGCCCTAATCTCCCAGCCCCTGTCCAGAGAGGGAGGGAAGGAGGGGAGGAGATGGAGGAGAGAATAATGGAATGATATTCTTACCTTTTCCCCCTTGGGGCCAGCATCTCCCTTCAGCCCTGGGAGGCCAGAGGGCCCCTGGGAGGAGAGCGAGGGTCAGTGAAGGATTCTCAAATGTGAATGCTCAAGGTCTGTGTGGGTGGGTGGGGGACGATCACATGGGAAATTAGGCACACTTAAATCGGAAGGATCAGGGATGGAGTCAAAGCATGGTCAGCATAGGCCACCAAGGTGGGATGATGAGAGCCAATGGGGGGTTGATTGGAGGATGGACAATGTGAGTGGTCAGGGGCCGAGGTCAGCATGGGTGATCAGTGTAGACCATCAAGATGGAGGGTCAGTGTGGGCAGTGTAGATCATCAAAGTGGAGGGTCAGAGCAGAAGGTTAGTAGAGACGGGCAGTGTAGACCATCAGGGTGGAGTGTTAGAGCAGAGGATTATAGAGACGGGCAGTGTAGACCATCAGGGTGGAGTGTTAGAGCAGAGGGTTATAGAGACGGGCAGTGTAGACCATCAGGGTGGAGTGTTAGAGCAGAGGGTTATAGAGACGGGCAGTGTAGACCATCAGGGTGGAGTGTTAGAGCAGAGGGTTATAGAGACGGGCAGTGTAGACCATCAGGGTGGAGTGTTAGAGCAGAGGGTTATAGAGACGGACAGTGTAGACCATCAGGGTGGAGTGTTAGAGCAGAGGGTTATAGAGACGGGCAGTGTAGACCATCAGGGTGGAGTGTTAGAGCAGAGGGTTATAGAGACCGCCAGTGTAGACCATCACGGTGGAAGGTCAGAGCAGAAAGTTAGTAGAGACAGACAGTATCGACATTCAGATGGTCAGTGAGGGTCAGCCTGCACCAATGCTCACTAGGTGGTCACTAGGTGCCCAGATTGGTCCTCAGAGCCGGGACCTCAGGGATAAGCAAGTCTCTTACCAGGGGGCCAGGAGGGCCCATCTGTCCAGGGGCTCCCAGGAGGCCTGGTTCACCCTGAGGATGAAACCGAACATGGGGTGGGCTATACCCTGCCAGAACCCAGTGTGGATCCCCCCACACCATGTACCAGGGGCAGCCCCTCCAGACGGCGATGGGATTGCAAGCTGTGAGCAGGCGGGGTGGGGGCACTGGACCCACCCTGTTCCACCCCTGCTCCACCCTACTCACCACAGGGCCGGGGATCCCTCGAAGACCCTCGGGCCCCACACGTCCAGGAGGCCCTCGAGCCCCCACTGGACCTGTGCTCCCTGGGGGCCCGTCAGGACCTGGCTCTCCCTGAAATGGACACAGGCAAGGGAGGGGGCCAGAGTCAGAGGATTCCTGCCTCCTGATCCACAGCCAAGGACCACCCAGGACCCAGAAGGAGTGGGTGCCTGGGGTGGTCACAGGTCCATCCTCACCTGATGGCCCCACTATTGGCCTAGGATAGCACAGGGACCCTTCCCCTTGTCAGGGGGACTCACCTTGGCACCTTTCTCCCCTTCTCTGCCTTCTCGACCCATGCGGCCAGAAGGACCCTAGGAAGGGAAAGACAGTGAGGGGGGTGAGGGGCTGATGGAGGGTCTGAGGGGTGAGTGGGGGCTGTGGGGTGAATGGAGTCTGTTGGGTGAGTGGGGGCTGTGGGTAAGTCAGGGATCCAGGAGGTGGCTCATCACTCACCCTCTTGCCGGGTGGCCCAGGGGCACCGGGTTCCCCAGAAGCTCCAGGTGGACCCTGGAGGAGACAAGGGCACCAGCTGTGGTCTTAGCTAACGTTGTTTGAGCCTGACTGTTTTAGGATGCCTTGGACCAGAGGACAGCCTTCCCCGGGCATCACCCCAGCACCGGGCACTCCTACCCACCTGCTCCCTCAAGCTGTTCATAGTCCTGGAGGTCCCCAGAGAGGTGAAGCAGAAGCATCTGCAGGGGCCTTGGGTACCCCACTAGCTCACACCCCTGGCCCCCAATTTACTCACTCATTAGCTCCCCAACCCCCACTCCCAGCACCACACCCTCTGTTGCCCCACTCACCGGCCCCCCAATGTCACCAGGGTCTCCCTTCTCCCCTGGGGAACCGTCTATGCCCTGCATGGGGGGAAGAAAGAGTTGGGAGGGGTGATGAGGGCACGTGAGAATTTGGGGTGGGGCTGGGAGGCAAACAAAGGTTATTGGTTCCACTGTCAGTGCCCAGGTCTGTGGGGGTGGGGAGATGGGGACAGAATCAGGAAACATGCCAGGATTGGGAAGGGGAGGGGGCACACTCACTGAAACTCCAGGGTCTCCTGGGGGCCCTAGATCTCCAGGGAGCCCCGTGGGGCCCTGGAACACAGAATGATTAATAATCACATCTCTGAATTGTTGAGCAATCATGCATTTATGAAACAGATCAACTGTATCCAGGAACAGTTTGCTTTCTGGGGACACATTCGTAAGCAAAACATAAAATCCCTGGCCTGGTAGAGCAAACATTCTCCCGTTTCATGGGTGCAGGCTCTCAGCTAAGAATGCTGCATGCATGGTCTCACTACAGCCTCCTCACAGCCTCCCAGCTTGGGACTCACAGAGAAAACTGGCCATTCACTTGTCTATCCATTCATTCATTCATGCATGCATCCATACACTCAGAGAAGGGACATTCCGAGCGATGAGATTCAAGTGGAGT
The DNA here is from genome assembly GCA_004027715.1 of Plecturocebus donacophilus. Classification (NCBI taxonomy): domain Eukaryota; kingdom Metazoa; phylum Chordata; class Mammalia; order Primates; family Pitheciidae; genus Plecturocebus; species Plecturocebus donacophilus. The sequence goes on along the minus strand of PVKP010012157.1, from coordinate 19,635 downwards.
TCCCACCAATGTTACAGCCCCTCCCTGACCTCTGCCCACCCCAAACCCTACTGAAGGTCGAGGCAGAAGGGCCTCAACCTTCACCTCAACACCAAATCCCACATCCACTCCAAACGTGACCCAATTCAACCGTCATGTTTACAACAGTGTTAAAATTATTTGCTGTGAAATCAACTTTCAAGCCATACAAAGATGTATAACCACTGTACATTTATGTTTCTTTGGTGTGTGTGTGTGTGTATTTTTTTTTAGTAGAGATAGGGTTTCACCATATTGGCCAGGCTGGTCTTGAACTCCTGACCTTCTGATCTGCCTGCCTCAGCCTCCAAAAGTGCTGGGATTACAGGTGTGAGCCACCGTGTCCAGCCATTTCGGTTTCGTTCACACATTTATTCACTAATTCACTCATCCATCCATCCATCCATCCATCCATTCACTCATCTATTGAGTCATTTTGTTCACTTATGCATCTATCCATTTATTCATTCATCCATTCACTCATTCACTCACTCATTTGTCCATTTGGCCACTCATTTATTCATCCATTCACTCACATTCATGCATCCATTAATTTACTTGTTCATCCATTAATTTACTCATTCATTCACTCATTTATTCATTCACATATTCATCCATCCACTGACTTATTCACTTGTCCATTCATTAATTCACTCATTTATTTATTTATTGAGACAGAGTCTCGCTCCGTCACCCAGGCTGGAGTGCAGTGGCACAATCTCAGCTCACTGCAACCTCTGCCTCCCAGGTTCAAGCATTTCTCCTGCCTCAGCCTCCTGAGTAGCTGGGATTACAGGCCCATGCCACCATGCCTGGATAGTTTTTGTATCTTTTTTAGTTGAAACAGGATTTCACCATATTGGCCAGGCTGGTCTTGAACTCCTGACTTTGTGATCCACCCGCCTTGGCCTCCCAAAGTGCTGGCATTACAGGCATGAGCCACCAAGCCTGGCACTTGTTTATTAATCCATCCATCCACCCATTTGTTCATTCATCCATGTTCTGGGGGTTGCTCATGAAATCAGTAAATTAGAGGGTGCAATCCCTGCCTAAAAGTTTGGGAGAGCTTCAAGCATACTCAAGCGTCCCCTGACATGCCTGCCTCCACTTCCCCCCAGGACTCACCATGTTCCCTTTGGCTCCATCCTCTCCAGGGGGACCTTTCTTGCCTGGGGGTCCAGCAGCTCCAGATGGGCCTGAGTCCCCCTTTTCACCAATGTCTCCTTTGGGCCCCTTGACAGAAACAGGTCAGAGGTCAGAGTGGCCTGGACTCTCCAGGGATCAAGGATTAGCATACTTGGATTCAGGCATCGGGGTGGTCTGGGACTTTTCTGGAGTCAGGGTTCAGAGTAGACTAGGCTGTCCAAGGATCAAAGGTCAGAAGGAGCTAGGACTTATGACAGTGAAAGGTCAGGATGGTATAGGTGCCCACTGGTTATGTGCAAGGTTGGCCTAGCCCGTGTGCGGCCCTTGAGTGAATTAGAAGAGGGGCCCCCTCTGGGCAACTCATCCTCAAGTCAGGACTCATGACTCAGATTTGAGCCCTCACCTATCCTCTGGGCCACGCACTCTTGTGCAGTGTGCAACCTGCAGAACTGTACATAGCAGCCCTGTCTGAGACCTTCCAGGTGTCCTTCCTCAAGGTAATCAGTGATGCCCACAGGACAGGAGTGAGTGGATGACCTTGGACTGCACAGAGGTCAAGGTGGCCCAAGATGCCCAGGGGTCAGGGGTTCCCTGAGATGAGTGCAGGGACCACATCACACAGTCACTCACCGGGATGCCCAGGGCTCCTGGAGGCCCTGGGTCTCCAGCCTCCCCTGGCTCACCCTGCAGGAGGCAAAGTGTGAATGGGGAGAGGTCCCATCCTAGCAGACAGGGAGGAGCTCCCCAGAATGGCCCTGCTCTGTAGGACTGGATTTGCCTCTTCCCCCTGTGTAGCCCCTGCCTTCCCCCACTCACCTTCTCACCCACGGCGCCTGGCTGACCAACTCCTCCCGGCAGCCCTGGAATGCCCTGGAGAGACAGCAAGGGGTAGGAGTGGGACTGTGGAATCCCAACATCCTCTTACTAGGAAATGGGTGTCCCCATCTCTGAGCCATCCTGGCCCCTCAAGAGTTCTTACCTCTGATCCACTGGGGCCTTGGGGACCCCGAGGACCTGGAGCTCCATGGGGACCCTGTGGAAGGGTCAGAATAGTATCCAGTGACCCCATGCCCCCTCAAAAGGCCACAGTGACCACAGATACCACTCTTGATGCTGGTTATCCTTGAGGACCTTAAAATGACAGTGTCCCTCAAATGAATCTAATGCCTCCCCCAACTCTATAACGCCACCATCCCCCCCCGCCCCACCTTTCCCTGGGAGTGCATACCATGGACCCAACATCTCCAACCTCCCCTTTCTCTCCAGGAGGGCCTGGCAGCCCCTGTGGAACAAAGAAGCAAGATTGGGGCACTAGGTAGGGAGACTCAGAGGTGCCACCCCCAAACCCAGACACCTACTTGCAGTCCAGGAGGGCCAATCACCCCCACGAAGCCTCTGACTCCATCATCTCCTTTCTGCCCAAAGAGGCCTGGGGGTCCCCGGCGCCCCTGAGCCCCGTCTGCTCCCTGGAAGAACACAGACAGGGTCATATTTAGGACCCGGGTCAGGGATCAGTGTAGAGTGAGGCTCAAGGGTCAGGACTGAAGTTAAGGGTTGGAGTCAGGGCTCAGATTAAGTTTAGGGAGGGTCAGGGTTGAGTCTGGAGTTGGGGTCCAGGTTAAAGAACAGGGCTTGGGAACGAAGTCAAGGGTTGAGTCAAGGTGTTAAACAGCGAGTTGGATGTGCAGTTGAGGTTCAGTTCACGGGCAGGGTTCAAATGGGGTTGAGATGGAATTTAGCGTTGGGTTTAAGGTTGGGGCCAGGGTCGTATTCAAAGTTTGAGTTCAGGTCTGGGGTCAGCATTGGAAGCGTGGGTCAGAGTTGGGGTTAAAAATAGAGCTGTATGTTTCTATAGTATGGCAATAAACAAACAAAAAGGACAGGTCTGGGTCACGGCTTGTTTAAGAGATTTCAAGATAAGGGTTTTGTTTGGTTGGTTGTTTTTGTTTGTTTCAAGAAGGAGTCTCAGTCTGTCACCCAGGCTGGAGTGCAGTGGCACGATCTTGGCTCACTGCAACCTCTGCCTCCTGGATTCAAGCGATTCTCCTGTTACATCCTCCAGAGTAGCTGGGATTACAGGCGCCTGCCACCATGTCCAACTAATTTTTTTGTATTTTTAGTAGAGATGGGGTTTCACTATTTGGCCAGACTGGTCTCGAACTCCCGACCTCAGGTGATCCACCCGCCTTGGCCTCCGAAAGTACTGGGATTACAGGCAGGAGCCACCACACCTGGCCGAAGATAAGGTTTGAGTAGAACTGAGGTTAAAGTCATGAGCAAAGTTGAGACTGGGCTAAAATGGGTTCAGAGCTGGGCTTAGGCTGGAACTGAGTGCTATTGTGGGGTTGAGTTCATACTGGGCGTCGATACAGAGGGGGAGATACAGGTTGAGGATGAGGTTGAGACTGAATCAGACTCTGGGGGTGAGTTCGCATTGGGTGTTGGTATTGAGGGGACACATGGTTGGGTTGGGATTGACCCAGATTCTGGGGTTAAGTTCACAGTAGGTGTTGGTATTGAGAGGAAGACAGGGTTGGGTTGGGATTGACTCCGATTCTGGGGTGAGTTCGTACTGGGTGTCGGCACTGGGGGAGGACCGGGGTTGGGTTGGGATTGACTCCGATTCTGGGGTGAGTTCACACTGGGTGTCGGCACTGGGGGAGGACCAGGGTTGAGTTTGGGGTTACGACTGAGTCGGTGTGCTTCCACTGTCACTAGCTCCCCAAATTCCTTCCCATCAAGGATCCAGAGGACAACAAAGCTGAGAGCACTCACTGGGGGACCTGGGTGTCCTGCAGGACCCCGTATTCCTGCTGGTCCAGGTGGGCCCTGGGAGAACAGGAAACAGAATTAAAAACTCCCTCAGGTTTAAGATCAGAGAGGGCACTGGACATATCAATCACCACCTCCCTACCCACACCCCTTTATGAAAATAACTTCCCCTACCCGACAGCAACAGCTACATCCCCCCAAATCCTGTCTCAGCCACCAGCTAATGGGACCAGAGACAGACATCTGTCCTAAGCCCAGCCCTGGCCATCAGGACCTTTCCCCACGAGTTCTACCAAGACCAGGGGCGAAGCTGGCTCAATGATGGGAGACACTGGAGCTGACATTCTGGGGGGAAGTTGGGAATCAGTTGCCTCAGTGCCTGCCATGCGGAGTCACAGGCAGAGGGAAGGACGTGTCACTAAGAAGGGAGAAGGAGGTCACCCCCACCCCAGTGCCTTTGCAGTTCTTCGGGAGCCCCAGCTATCCCTATCCTGTCTGCAGTTGGGTTCTGCGGCCCCATTGCTTCAGGCAGCTCAAGTACCTTCTGCTGCATGTGGGTATCGAGATGGTGCCTGGGAAGGCAGAACACCCCGCGGCGCCTCCCGCCCCACGGAGAATGATCTCTACAGCCCTGGCCTCCTCCTTCTTCTGCTACCTGCCCCACCTGCCTCACTGGGGATCTCAACTCACCGCATCTCCTTTATCGCCTTTGATCCCCTTGTGGCCAGGGGCACCCACGTCCCCCTGCAGAGGAAATGGGATGAAGGACCCAGCTTCTGTTCACACCGTCCTCCCCCGGACCCTTCCTTTCCGTGAACCCCTCACCTTGTCCCCTTCCTCGCCAGAAGGCCCAGCAGCTCCAGAGGGTCCCAGAGGCCCTAGGGGCCCTGGGATCCCATCTTTGCCAGTGGGGCCAGGGGGGCCACGTTCTCCCTGTTGTGGGGGATGGAAAGGGGAATGTCAGGGCAGGAGTGTCCTGCAGGAGCCCAGTCCTGGGACGTAGCAGGGCCAGACCCTGAGGAGGCCCTATGAATGGGAAGGGCGGGTCACTTACCGGGGACCCCTTCTCGCCTGCAGGGCCAATGGGGCCTTGGTTGCCACTTTGGCCAGGAAGTCCAATGCCTCCTGCTGGGCCCAGAGGACCCCGCTCACCAGGGGAGCCCTGAAAACAGAGGTGACAGGTCAGGAATAATACCAGAGTAGCCCTCCTTTATGGAGGGTTTTAAAGCCACCAGGTACTGAGTTCTGTGATTATCAGGATGGTATCTAACTTGTTCCCTTCCTGCAGCAACCAGAGGTGCCTGTGAGCATGTGAGGGGCAGGGCACGTTCTTCTCCTGCTCAAGAACATTCCATGGCTCCCATCTCACTTACAGCAAATGCCAAAGTCCACAAATACATATGTATTTGTGTGTGTGGATATATGTATATATATATGTGTATGTATGTATTTGTAGAGACAGGGTCTGGCTATGGTGCCCAGGCTGGTCTCAAACTCCTGGGCTCAAGCAATCCTCCAGCCTCAGCCTCCCAAAGTGCTGGGATTATAAGCATGAGCCACCATGCCTGGCCCAAGAAAAAGGATTTTTATATGTTGGTGGCCAAGACACAGGTAAGTATTTGTTGGATAAATCATCTCATTGAGGCTTGTGATCACACATGAGATGAGGATTCTCATCATGGCTATTTTACAGACAAGGAAACCGAGGCTTGCCAAGGAATACAACTGCCCAGCCAGTGAGCAACAGAACTGATCTCGGCTAACTGCAACCTCCACTGCCCAGATTCAAAAGATTCTCCTGCCTCAGCCTCCAGAGTAGCTGGGATTACAGGCATCCACCACCATGTCCAGCTAATTTTTGTATTTTGAGTAGAAACAGGATTCCACCATGTTGGTCAGGCTGGTCTCAAACTCCTGACCTCAAGTGATCCGCCCATCTCAGCCTCCATTATAGGTTGTATCATGACAATGTCAAGCTTCCAAGACACGTGAGTTCCCTCCACCCTGCCCCCTACCCAGCACATGGAGTTATACTTACATTGGCCCCAACGGGCCCCAGGGGACCCTTGTCACCCTTCAAACCAGTAGGTCCCTGAAGGAGGAAATAATTCACAGTCAAGAGACTCCCAAGGGTATCCCCACGTCCTGTCTTCCTCTGGGGGGAGCTCACAGTCCCCACCCCTCTCCTGGGACTGGACACTGAGCTTTGAGGGGTCTGCCTTTCCCAGCTCCCACCACCATTTTTTTTCTTTCATCATTTCCCCCACTCCAAATGCCACTCCCCCATCCCCCTGCGGCCCCCCCCATCCTTTCCTTCTCTAAGGGACATGCAGGAGGGTCTCCAAAGATACTCACCGGGTCCCCAGGGGCCCCCTTGGGGCCTGGAAATCCCCTGGGTCCAGCTGGCCCTTCCTTCCCTAGGGGTCCTGGTGGTCCCAGTTCCCCCTGCAGCAGTGGAAAGGAGGAAAGTCAAGCTGCAGGGAGGGGCTGTCTCCCTCCAGTCTGTGACTCAGGGCTCCCCCCCATGAGGCTGATTCTGCGCCCCTGGTTGATCTTGGACGTTCAGCCAAGACCTCCAGCAGACGGCGTCTCACCTTGGCTCCCTCTCTGCCTTCCAGGCCAGGAAGACCTTGCTCACCAGGAGGTCCAGGGGGGCCCGGAGGCCCCCTTTCACCCAGAGGTCCCACTTCTCCTGTCTTTCCCTGGTGAGGAAGAAGGCTCCTCTTGAGTGAGGGTGGCCTAGGGGAGATGCTTAGGAGTCCAGCTTCCTCCTAAATATCCCCCAACTGGTACAAAACAAGGGAAGTTTAAGGAGTCCATGCTGACCTGAGGGCCCAAGACACCAGCTGGTCCAGGTGGGCCTGTCTGACCTTGGAAGCCCTAGAGAGAAAAATTAAATGAGGAGCAGGGGTGTTACATGGGGAATGGAGGGGGAGGGGGAGACAGGGAAGGCCTGATAGGATCAGGAATCTGGCCAGGCGCAGTGGCTCACGCCTGTAATCCCAGCACTTTGGGAGGTGGAGGCGGGTGGGGTCTCTCGAAGCCAAGAGTTCGAGACCAGCCTGGCCAACATGATGAAGCCCCATCTCTACTAAAAATACAAAAAATAGCCAGGCACAGTGGCACACCCCTGTAGTCCCACTCGGGAGGCTGAGGCAGGAGAATTGCTTGAACTCGGGAGGCGAAGGTTGCAGTGAGCCAAGACCGCCCCACTGCACTCTAGCCTGAGTGACAGAGCGAGACTCTGTCTCATAAAAAAAAAAAAAAAAAGGATCAGGTATCAAAGGTTGAGGGGTTACTCACCAATTCTCCTCTCTGTCCAGGGTGCCCTGGTCGTCCGTCTTTACCTTGGTGACCCTGGGGGACAAGGTAGGAAAGAGTTGGGGCACAGATACAGGGCTTCCTCCCTTCCCACATCCTCCACCCACCCGACCCACAATGAGGGTGACGTCACTCACAGGGGGGCCCTTCGGCCCAGGGAATCCTGGAGGGCCTTGCAGACCAGGGAGGCCCTGAAATGGAAGTGAAGTCATTATCTCATCCCTCCTGCCTGACTGCCCACTCCCTGCCACAGCAACAGGAGCCAGCACATACTGAGTGCTTACTGCATGCCAGGCCTGAGGCAGGCATTCTCCACACGGCAAGTCATGGTATTCACGACTGCAGCCCTTTGGGGTGGAGACTGAGCTTACTTCCATTTTACAGAGGAGAAAACCAAGGCACAGAGAGGTTAGGTGGCTTGCCCAATGTCACAGTAGGTTAGTGGCAGTCAGGACTTGAACTCATGGCTCTCTGACTTCAGAGGCTGTGCTCCTCCTTTTTTCTTTTTTGAATGGTGGCGTCTTGCTCTGTCACCCAAGTTGGAGTGCAGTGGTGTGATCATAGCTCACTGCAGCTTCCAACTCCTGGGCTCAAGTGATCCTCGCATCTCAGCCTCCAGAGTAGCTGGGATTACAGGCAGGCACCACCACGCCCAATGAAACTGTGCTCTTCCCACTGCATTATAATGTCTCTTCATCTCCTGGGCTTGTCCTCCACTCAGAATCTCTCTCTCTCTCTCTCTCTCACACACACACACAGACATGCACACACATACACACACACACATATGCACACACACTCACCTTTTCTCCAGGGATCCCAGGGGCCCCGTCCTGGCCCACATCGCCCTAGGACAGAGAGGATGAGACTCAGGCCCCAGAACAAACTCAACTGGGAAAAATTGGGAGGGACTAGCTGAGCCTGGGGCATGGGGGGCCTTGATCTCCCACCCATCCCATACCTTGGGGCCTGGTTGCCCTGTGGCACCTGGTTGCCCCCTCTCTCCACGGGAGCCCTGAGCAGAAAAAAAAAAAAAAAAAAAAAAAAGGCAAAGATCAGATGTGAGGGGGTGGGGGAGCCTGGGAAATGAGACCGAGTCTTCCAAGTCCCCTCCCCTTGTGACCCCCTCTCCTGCCCCACCAGGGTCATTGATATAACCCAAACCCTTTCCCTGCCCACTGATGATCCCTCCACCACCTCGCCTTCCCAGCCCTGTCCCCAAGTCCCAGCAGGGTAGGGGCACTCCTGTTTTCTTACTGGTGGTCCCCGCTCTCCTTCCAGCCCTGGCTGTCCTGCCTTTCCCTGGAAATAAATTATAAGAGAGAAAGCAGAATAGAATTAGAGTGCAAAGGCATGACCCAAACCCAAAATGGCACCTAGTCACAGACCCAGAACAGTGCCTGCCACACATTTACTCACAAGCCTTTCAGTCACACACATACACACAAATACAACTTATACTTACAACCATGCAAAGATCACAAACACACAATTACAACTATCATTGCATCTACAGAGTCCAAATGTGCAAGCATGTTTGCCCACACAGACATATATTTATCACAGCTGTACAGTATGCATACATGATTGCATGCAATCATGGCATGCATTTGGCAACCCATAGCCTGAAGATGACACACAGAACTCATCATGCAATAGATCTCTTGCACACATGTATACCCACTGTAAACACATGCATGCCTGGATTCATCTGAGGACCTTGTCCTGGTAAGCACAGCAGCATATATACAATCATGTACATATATACAATGTTCATTAACACTATTACAATACACACATAGCAACACAAATACAATACATGCCTGTATACACATCACTCAGTGTGCACAGAAGCACACACATGTGTATACACATGTCCTTTCACACATGTGTACAAGCTTCTTGCACACATTTATGCCCACCATCATGCCCTTGTTTGCCCAGACACAGGCCTGCAGGCTGCAGTACTCAAACCCTGTCTGGTCTACATTGAAAGACGCACGAAACACACATACACATACTTACAGTCATATTTACGGTAATACCATGTGTGATCACCTACATGTATCATGCATTGCATATAATAGCATGTGTGCACGCAACTGCTTCGAGGCGTAGACACAGACATGCAGGGTCCACCCATCATCAGGCACATCCGCACATGCTGTTCCCCTCGGACGAGTTCCCCCCTCTCCCTTACGCCCGGTCATGACTCACCGACTTCCCTTTCTCTCCTGTGGGTCCCAGGGGCCCAGTAAATCCAGTGGATCCCTGAGTGGAGAGAATTAGAAAGAAGACATGAGGGTGAAGAGTGAGTGGTGCATGGGATTGGCCCCTCATACCATCCTTTGGGGCATTTCCAGGTCACTGATTCCAGAAGTTTCCTCCAAGGCAGCGCTCTTGTCTCCTCTCCCTTCCTCGCCTCCCTTCTCATTTCACGCCACCAAAAGTGGCCCCCTCGATGTTCCTTGGGCACAGCAGTATGTTCCTGCCTCAGGGCCTTTGCACTGGCCGCTCCCTTTGCCTGAAATGCTCTTCTCCTAGGTCTCCACACAGTCAGCCACTCCTGACCATTTAGGTCTCATTCAGATGTCACCTCCTGAGAATGCTCTTCTTCCACCATCCTGACTTTCACACATTGCCCAGGTCACCCTCTGTCTGTCACATTGTGCTATTTTGTTTTCCCAAGAACTCTTGCATTGAAATGACTCTTATTCACTGCCTGTTTTCCTTCACTGGGACATAGCTCACTGGGCTTACTCCCCACTGCCTGGCACACAGTGAGTGCTTTTTAATATTTGTTAACTGACTCCAGTCCATGCTGGAGGAACCTTCCCTCCACTTGGGGGAAGACATCAGAGGCTCCGATATCCTCTCACACTCCTCACTGTGTAGACTGAGTTCAGATCAGAAGAGAGATTTGCCAAGTTACCCGGGTGCAGGTGGCATCCAGCCTCGAATTCCATTCCAGGCTCCCTCTACCCTCCCTTCCCATCTGGGGGCTCCATGGTCTCTATACTTATATATATTTTTTTCTTTTTCTTTAGAGGCAGAGTCTCACTTTGTCACCCAGGCTGGAGTGCAGCGGTGCAATCATAGCTCACTGCAGCTTCCACCTTCGTGGCTCAAGTGACCCTCCTGCATCCACCTCCTGAATAGCTGGGACTGCAGGTGCACGCCACCATGCCCAGCTAATTTTTAAAATAATTTTTTAGTAGATACAGGGTCTCAGTATGTTGCCCAGGCTGATCTTGAACTCCTGGCCTTTAGTGATTCTCCCACCTCAGCCTCTGAAAGTGCTGGGATTACAGGTGTTAGCCACCACACCTGGCCCCTACACTCTTCAAGGATCCTGCACACATGCACACAAGGACTTTCTAAAATCTTAGTCTCTGCCAGGTACAGTGGCTTATGCTTGTAATCCCAGCACTTTGGGAAGCCAAAGTAGGAGAATCACTTGAAGTTGGGAGTTTGAGACCAGCCTGGGCCACATAGCAAGACACTATCTCTGCAAAAAACTTAAAAACTCATTAGG
>PVKP010012156.1:0-59236 GCA_004027715.1 Plecturocebus donacophilus | reverse complement strand
ACATTATACCTATTTTAAAAGTGACCACATAACTGGAAGTAAATCACTCCCCAGCAATTGCATAGCATTTCACAGGTTTAAATAAAATATTGGTTGGCTGCTTATTTGTTATTTTCATCCCCTATTCCTTCCTGTCTCCATTGTTAAACACAACTATTGGCATAAAAGAGGTTTTTAATACCCATTTTTAGACTGTATTTTAGCCTGGGCAATAAAACAAGAATCCCATTCTCTCTCCCTCTTTCTCTTCCTCTTTCTTTCTCTCTTTCATCCTTTTTTTATTCTTTCTTTTGCTGTTTCTTTCTCCTTTTCTCTTTTTCTAAAATCTCTTCCTCTTTCTTTCTCTTTCATTCTTTTTTCTTTCTTTTGCTGTTTCTTTCTCCTTTTCTCTCTTAAAAAAAAAAAAAGAAAAGAAAATTCATACCTGAGATGTGAAAGAAAAAAGATCTAGCTAAGCAATTAGCTATTACACCCAGGCACCCATTGGCTCAGTGATGGCCCTAAAGAGGCACCTGGAGCCAGCACTCCTGGGGTCTGGTTAGAAGGAACCCCATTATCTCCATGGAGGGGTAGGGCTAAGCACAGATTAAGTGAAAAAAGAACTGGAAAACTAAAATTGCAAAACACAAAAGCAAAAGAATACTAAGAAAAACAGCCGAAAATATTAACAATGAAAAGGCAAATTCATTCCCAGCAAATGCAAATAACAGAGCAACATAAAATTGAAATGTCTGAAATCCTCAGATAAGCAAAGAATGACGTAACAGTCATAAAAATAGAGTAAGTAAGAAACAACTGAGATGACAAAAACATGTAGACGTGAATAAGAACTGACTGAAAATTTTGGAATAAAAAATGTATTCATTGAAATAAAAATTCCCGAAAATAAGATAAACTCTAAATTGGCTATGTCAAAGAAATAACAAGTAAAGTAATAGATATTGCTGAGTAAATCACCTAAATATGAGTTAAAATCAGAGATATGAATAACAGGTGAAACTCTAAAAATTCATCTAGAATAGAATAAGAAGTTCCAGAAGAAGAAATAAGACAGAATTTGAAATAAGCAACATTTTAAAAGACACATGCAAATGATTTTTTTCAGAATTGAAAAATCTTCAGATCGAAAGCAACCACCAGACATTAAGCTTATAAAATAAACTCATATAAAAATATATCCATATGAAACATCAGAAAACTATACATGAGAAAAGCATAAAACCAACCAGAGAGAAAACAGTTTGCTTTCCAAACAACAATTAGACAACAGCAGAATTGTCATCAGAGTAAAAAATAGAAACCAAAAGATGTTGACTGAAGTCTTCAATGGGAATATAATTTTCAACCTAAAATTTTATGCCCAGCTGAACTATTTTTAAAATGGGCAACATAAAAAGACATTTTCAAATATGCAAGAGCCATGATGAGTTGTGACTTACACAGTCTTTACTAAAGAGTGTTCTCAAGACACAGAAGGGACACATGGAATATGAGAAACCACAGTGAGCACATGACTTGGTACACTGCATTAGTGTATACACTTAATGAGTAGATGAAATACTTCTGAAATGTGTGTTTAAAATACGGAAGAATTTATAAATAACAATAGCAATGATGATAGAATGGGGAAATATATTTGGTAGATATATGTTTTTTATATATGTATATATATGTATGTATATATGTACATATGTGTGTATGTATATATTTAAAAGGCTACACCTTTTATCTAATTCAAAAATATTATAAAAGTTAATGAAAAACTTTAGAAGATTTTAACATGATTAATATGTTAAAGTGCAAAGTAAGCATCAAAAGGTATAAATATAGCTTATAGATTTTACAAAAATAATTATTTAAAACCTATGGAAATAAAAAAAGCAAAAGAGCAAGTTTTAGTAGAAATGGGGTTTCACCATCTTGGCTAGGCTGGTCTTGAACTCCTTACCTCATGATCCACACACCTTGGCCTCCCAAAGCGTTGGGATTGCAGGCGTGAGCCACTGCGCCTGGCCAAAAGGCACTTTTCAACTCAGCATAAGGAAGAACCTTTGAACAAGCAGAGCTCCTGCAAACTGGGGCAGTCTTCCTCCCCAGTATCTGCAGAACAGGGATGGGGATCTGCTGCTACCAGGGCTTCCAAAGGATTTTGTTAATAAATATCTCAGAAAGGTTCTCACTATCTCTCTCTCACACATAACAATTCCTCCACAAACTCTCACCTCCTGTGCATGCATGTATCATAGGCCATTTACATTTCCCCACCCAAATGTGGGTTCACTAAGTCAACCTCACACAGTTCACTGGAGTAATAAGGATTTTTAAAGCTTTCTTGTATAAAACATGTCAAAAACTGAAATATTATCTCATCTTTTAATACACAATAGGACATTAAGAGTGAGCTACAATTAGAAAATAAATATGTAATTTTGAGGGATGATTTTAGTATATGCTTTAATGCTAAATACAGGTTTTAATAGATTAAAAATATATGTAATTTTAACACTTTGTTAACCCTGTCTCTACTAAAAATACAAATTAGCTGGGTATGGTGGTGGGCACCTGTAATCTCAGCTACCTGGGAGACTGAGGCAGGAGAATCACTTGAACCTGGGAGGTAGAGGTTGTGGTTAGCTGAGGTGGCACCACTGTGTTCCAGCCTGGGTGACAGAGTGAGACTGTGTCTCAAAAAAAAAAAACCCTAATTAGCTACAGTTGCCATGTTGTACAGTAGATCTCTCGTTACTTAATTTGCGTCTAATACTTGGTTTCATTACCTATTAAGTGGTGGTGTTTTGAGAATTAGATGAGGCAATATATGGGACTCACCTAGTATAGTGTCTGGCATACAATAAGAATTCAATAAATAATGGCTACACTATTATGATAATCATTGATTGAGGGTTTACCCCTACTACTACTGTTTATTTCAAATGATAACATGAGCTAACACTTATGGAGCCTTTACTATGTATCTGGTACCATGGAAATTATCAGATGAGTGATTTCATTTAATCTTTAAACTTCTTATGAAGTAGGTGCTATCCTCCTCTCCATTTTGCAAGTGAGGAAGCTGAGCCTTGAAGGGTAAGGACCTTGACTGAGGAGACCCTGCTGGGTAGTCAAAGTCCAGGTCCTGAGCCCTAGCATCAGGAGCCCTGGTGCTCAGCCTGCACCTGCTACCCAGGCCATGGTGAAGGTCTTCCTCGGTGTCTCTAGCTCTCTGCTGTTCTCTAGTTGCTTATTTAAAGCTCACTTGTCTCCGCAGAGAAGCGTGAATACTCAGCTCACCCTGGAAGCTCATGACTGTCAGATTCTCTGCAGCTTTTTGCAATGCAAGAACACAGACCACTAGGCTGGTCTCAAACTCATCCCTCAGGTGATCCGCCCACTTCAGACTCCCATAGTGCTGGGATTATAGGTGTGAGCTACCGTGCCCGGACTAATTAGATATTTTTTTAAATGGCTAAGACAGATTTAAATGTTCTCACCACACACAAAAAAATTGTAAGTATGTGAAATAGGGCACATGCTAATTAGTTTAATTCAATCATCAATGTATACCTATTTCAAAATGTGCACAATATATAAAATTTTTATGAGTCAATTTTTAATCCATTAATTTAAAAAGGGGGGTGCTGCTCCATGCTCAGGGAAATCTGAGCCACTGGCTGATTCTGAAACAGACGCTCTGCCTGTGTCACTTACACTCACTGAACCTTAACTGCCTTATCTACAAAACAGGAAGATATTGGAGGCTGTCGTGCAGATTGAAAGAACCGTTGTACTCTGCACACCTGGCTTCCTCACACCCTTTCCCTGCCTCTGTGAGATTCAGGGTGTCCTCTAGCACAGGGCCAGGGGACATAGATTTTATTCCCATTCGAGACTAGCTAGGGGTGAACCCAAAGCTGGGTGCCCCATGAGCCACCCCCCTCCAGAGTGCAAAATAAAGATCAGGATTGCCAGAGTTTCCTCTCTCGATTCCTGGCTCAAAGTACCAGCCATCTCATGTCCTTAAAGCCTAGGAAGTGAGGAGCATACCGTGTCTCCTTCAAATCAAATGAAACAAACTGTATCTTTTGTGAAAAGATTCTCTAGATCAGAGAAACAGTGAATGGGATAAAAGTGGCTTGCCAAAAATAGCACCTCAGGTTCTGAAGCTGTTACAGGTGGGTACCTCATACAACATGACACCTGCTTTCAGAATTGAGGAGAGCATGGGTTGGAGGCTGTATTGGTCTGTTTTCACACTGCTGAAAAAGACATCCCCAAGACTGGGCAATTTACAAAAGAAAGGTTTAACTGGACTTAGAATTCTACATGGCGGGGGAAGCCTCACAATCATAATAGAAGGCAAACGGCACATCCCACATGGTGACAGACAAGAGAAGAGAGCTTGCGCAGGGAAACTCCCCTTTTTAAACCCATCAGATCTCATGAAACTCACTCACTATAATGAGAACAGTGCAGAAGACCCGCCCCCATAATTCAATCACTTCCCACTGGGTTCCTCCCATGACACATGGGAATTGTGGGAGTTAAAATTCAAGCTGGGGCCAGGCGCGGTGGCCCACGCCTGTAATCCCAGCACTTTGGGAGGCCAAGGTGGGCGGATCACCTGAGGTTGGGAGTTCAAGACCAGCCTGACCAACATGGAGAAACTCCATCTCTAGCTTTAAAAAAAATTTCAAGCTGGGATTTGGGTGGGGGCGCAACCAAACCGTATCAGAGGCCCCAAGTGTTTCAGTCACCTTTGCTTCTAGATTTTACAGGTGTAAAGGAGAGGCCTCTTTACACAGGTGGCGATATTAAATCTACAACATTGTATTATGCCCAAGTCTGTAGCCGGCAGCAAGGGGGTGGGTCAGGGGCTGGTCCTAGGCTCTGCTCTAACTGATCTCTTTGGCCAAATTATTTCCTCTCTCTCAGTTTAGTTTCCTACAAGATACAAAAATTAGATGTCATGGTGCCCAAGCTCTTTTCTAATCTCAATATGTATGATTCTAAGTGAATGGTTATAATGAACTGAGTAAATGAGATGTATGTGGAAAAGCAAATATTTGACCCAGATTTTGTCTGGAGGAAATTTTAATGTTGTGTTGGGTAATGCTCTTGTTGACAGTCAAGAGTGTTGTCTGTTTCCCATAACAGGAAATAATAGAGGAACTAATGGTTCCAGGAAGGCAGGCGGCCTGGTAGGGGCCATGGTGAGGCTCCACCATGTCTGAAGCAAGCCCTGTACATCCCAGTCTACTGCTAACAAAGCAAAGGGCCTAGGCAAATTCACATCTCAGAAGAGGGGAGAGAATTAACTGCAGGAGGCAGAGTTTGGGAGCAATGTCCTAAGAAAATGAGCTCACTGGGAGGGCACTCTGCTGCAGTCAGCAGCCCCTTGACACCCCAGGGACACCTTGGAGCATGTGGGGGACAACAGGATTCCAACCCCGGGTGTGCTTAAAGACCACCATAGAGGGTGAGGTGTGGGAATAGTGAGAATACATATGCTCAGGAGAGCGAGCTCCTGCACTAACCAAGTGGTTCGCAAACCTGCCTAGACATTAGAATACCCTGGGAAGCTTTCCAAAAATCAGATTCCCAGATCACAGCTCCGTACAAATGTCTAGATGTCTGGCCCAGGAATACATATGCTTTTAGGACCTCCTACGCATTTCTGATGATGAGCTGGTGAGTACAGAATCTCTTCATAGATGTGCCTGGCGTATTTAACCAAACTCAACAGAAAAGCGAAATGGGTACTCCAGGTTTTACTTGTTTTTGTTTTTTGGAAGAAAGAGAAAAGGAGCAGAGGTGAAAAGAAATGCAGGACAGAGTTTCAAACCTTCACAAATTCCTTCTCAAGAATCCTCCATATTACCAGCCTGGGCAACATGGCAAGACCCCGTCTCTACAAAAACACAAAAATTAGCCAGGTGTGGTGGTGCATGCATGTCATCCCAGATACTCAGGAGGCTGAGGTGGGAGGATCACCTGAGCCCAGGGAGGTTGAGGCTGCAGTGAGCGGTGACTGCACCACTACACTCCAGCCTGGAAGATACAGGGAAAACCTGTCTCGGGAAAAGAAGAATCCTCCCCATGGGAGAGTGGAGGAAACTCTGGCTCTGGCTTGTGGCCTGGCTTCTCCCAACAACTCTGCTTTTGCCACATTCTGCCTACAGCCCTCCAGCTTCCACTTATCCTCAAAACCCAGGTCACCAGCATCAGCAGACTGGGAGCAAAGGAGCCCGAACTCGTGAGGAGGTGCCTGTCCAAAAATATCCCCATGCTTGCCACTATGTCTTTTCTTACCTTATAGTGCAGAAAAACTTACATCGGGAAGATGTTTTCATACAACTCAAGGGCAAGACTATATTTCCTAGCCCCCTCTATGGGCATTGGGTCAGCTAAATTAGAGAGATTAGAATTGCCCCCGGTAAAATATTTCCAAGCTCTCATCTCCAAACCCTCTATCTTCCAAAGCTGTTGCACTCGGTCTGTCTGCACTCTGCACTGGTTCTTTATAAGCTTGTCTGTGTTTCTAGGAAACCATTCACCCACTCACTCTTCTATCTCATCAAGTGTCCATCATGGGGTAACCATTTCACAAAATGCTGGGGTCACAAAAATATAAAGGCATCATCCCTAGACTTAACAACTCTACAACCTATCTTCTCCAACTCCGCCTCTAACACATTGAGCATCTACAATAAATGCACTCTCTGTGATGTATAAACAGTACTCACTTCCTTCTTCTACACCTCAGGGAGTAGGACTGAAACTGTGGTTTTAAAGTTATGTTCTATGTAGACCTTGCTCTGGAACGCTGCTAGAAGAGGGCCTCATGGTATACAGGGCACTTACCAGCTAATTCTGTCTCCTCCCCACATCAGTATTTTTTACTTCTTGTATGAATTGTATGAATTATTGTTTTAATGATGTGCTTTCAAAATTCCTGGTGCAGATGAGATGTAAGGTTCTTTCCAGAGTGTGCATTCTATAGTTTTGAGATGATATTTGGAGGAGCTTTGAATAAAGGCAACTTGGGTTGATGACAGAGGTAAGAGGGAACCACTGTAAGGAACCATCTTAAAGCCACACATGCTGAAAGGAAAGTACTCGTTTTGAGTTACTCTCTTGAAGCTAAGCATGGGCAGAGGATTGGAAATTGTCCAAATGCTTTCACACTACCAGAATAGATCTGAATGATCACCTGGCAGCTTCCAAAATTATAGGTGTTAACGTGGTTATTTTTATCAGTTGATAGTCTTCAAAAGAAAATCTGATGTGTTCTGTATTAGGTAAATGCTGATATGCACATTCCATGACTAAATTATTCATCATTTCCTTATTCTAAGTGTCTAAGTGAATCCTGCATGCCCAGTGTAGTTGTTCATTTTCATGTTTCTGATAAAGATATACTGGAAACTGGGAATAAAGAGATTTAATTGGACTTAAAGTTCCACATGGCTGGGGAGGCCTCAATCATGGCAGGAGGTAAAAGACACTTCTGACGTGGTAGGGAGTGCACATAGCATTGAGCGCCCAGCACCTCCAGACCCAGCTGTGGTAGAACCCAGCACAGCCAGCGGGTCCTGCCATGGCGGCCTGGAGGAGCTCAGAGGACCGCGACAGGAAGCAGGACCCTAGTAGGGTTTGTTTTCCAGTTTCTGGGTGAAAAGGAAAGAGCCGAGACTGGGAATTGAACCTGGAAACCAGCTGCACAGGCAGGTAGAGTCTGGCTGGGGTCCCCGCGTGGCTCACGATGCATGGGCCACCCTCACAGCACGACTGTGAGCGAGCCACGCCCTGGCTTCCAGCCCCTGGCCTGATCTGGGGCCCACTGCCCTCCACGTCCGTGCAGCTTCCACAAGCGTGTGCAGCCTTGGCTGTGGGGCCAGGCCAGGCAGGAGACGCTCTGACAGGATGGTTTGGAGAGATGAAGGCTAAGGCAGAGAAGCCCTTACTGCATTCCAGATGCTGATTACACTTCTCAATTTAGTTTTTAGTCAAAATCAATTTTTCACTCTCATCTTCATTTTATGCATGCTGTCATACGTGGGAAAGAAGACTGTCTTGTCGGAACGATTGAATCTTCCATAAAATGACAGCCATTTCCTGAATGCCGTCCATTCAAGGGAACACAGAGGAGGGAGAGTGACATCAGCCTCAGAAACGTGGCCTTTACAGTTACGGCGATTGGAACACTCCCACCAATCTGTATGTTTTCTTATTTCTGAAAATTGTATAAGCAATATTAATATAAGACCAATAATTTTGGTAAATCTATTGCAGACTGATAATTTGCATTGCAATGTGACACTGAAAGACAGAGAATCCCTGCCTAAAATTAACATCAAAGCTATTCAACAAACTAATTCTCAACACGAATTTAGAAAATGTAAAAAATTAATGTCTGTATTATTTTAAGCCCCACTATTTCAACTTTGTAAAACATAAAAACACGCTATTTCCTGGACAATTATGTAAACAGATCAAATACTTAAGTATTTCATTTCTATTAAATATCTGGGTGATATGGTTTGGCTGTGTTCCCACGCAAATCTCAACTTGAACTGTATCTCCCAGAATTGCTACATGTTGTGGGAGGGACCCAGGGGGAGGGTGACTGAATCATGGGGGTCCGTCTATCCCATGCTATTTGTGTGATAGTGAATAAGCCTCATGAGCTCTGGCGGGTTTGTCAGGGATTTCGGCTTTTGCTGCTTCCTATTTTCTTGCCACCATCACGTAAGAAGTGGTGTAAATGCTGATTCCAGTATTTCAGACTGACCTGAGGGAGGGTGTTGAAGCTGCATGTCCACCCTTCCTGGCAGATCCTCCGCCTCCTGTCTTCTCCACGATTTCTGGTGTGCAAGAGTTTTGTCAGTAGAGATAGCATGGGCCACTTTAAATGGTCCATGTTTTCTGACCCTAGTGATAAGAATAGGAATTGGGAAGATATACAAAGTACTTCTGGGGCTTAAATAATTCTTACATGTGAATTAACTCTTTTTTTTCTTCGCATACACTAAAAGGCTGGGGATGCAGAAAGAAGAAAGAAATGGCATTTATTAAGGCTGCCTACTCTGTGGCAGTTGTGTTTTTATTCCTTACAGCAATCCTGCTAATAACACATCCCTTCCATTTCACAGAAGGATAAACAGCCACCCACACGGAGAAGGAGCCTGTCCACGGTCAGGGCTGTGGTGAGTGACAGCTGAACCAGAATGCAGCTCTCCACCCTCCGAATAGCATGATTTTCCTGCTTTACATGTCTGCACTCATCATCCAAATGGCACTGGATGAACGCATCCAAGTCTTCACCAGCTGGTTTCTTTGGCCCCAACTATAAACCTACTCATGCCTGCAGCTGAAGGACATTTCCAGAAAGCCTCCAGCACAAGTGAGGAATCTTCTCCCGTGCTGGCTGAGCATGGGAGAAGACACAGATGCAGCCCCTAGGCTCTCTGGGCACAGAAGACATCTGAATCTCTTCCACCCTAAGGAAACCCTGCTGGTCATGGGGGAGCCAGCAGCCTTTGGTGCCAGGGCTGAGGCCAAGAGGTGGGGGAGTTATGTTACCCAAAGAAATTAGTCAAGAGTGGATTCCTGCAGCCCATCCAAACCAAAGTGAGTGGATAGCCAAAAACTCAGGAGACCAGATGCGAATGGCAAGATCGCAGAGTGACACTGAGCTGGCTGCGGCAGGTGGAGTGAGCAGGACAGTGCCCTGCTGGGAAGGACACATTGCACCTGCCTGAGGGCAGCATCCAGAGACTTAGGAAGCCCCCAGCCTACCATTCTCACCCCAGAACAGAGTCAAAGCAGTTGGAATAGTTAGGGAAATTAGTAGGTGAGAAGTCTAGAGGTGTATTTTTGGGAGAAAGAAGAGTGAGTGGGCTCCTAGGATTGAGTGGGTTTTGGGATTTCAGGGTTCAGGGTTCCCTCTTCCCTTTGGCTCCAGGGAACTGCTGCTGGATTTGAGCTCTGCCCAAAAGAAGAAAAAAAAATGCTGACTCTGAATTCACGGGCAGCACAAGGGGACCCAGGAAAAGGCCTGGTCCACAGGGTTTTATTCCCAGGTCCCCTTCCCTTCCTCTAAAGTTGGAGTTAGGGTTGAAATGCAAGGCAAAGTTTCCTGGTGTGTTTGGAACTAAAAACAAAGCAATGCCTCCAAGGGCCATGAGTAGGAGAAAAGCACAATTCTAAGGACAACCGTGGCTCTGATTTAAGTGCCAGCATGCAACAGGAAGCAGCTTAGTGGCCGGAGAAGACAACTTTGAGGAGCTCTCTGCTGCTTTTTAAATAAGAATTTGCAGAGGGAGACTATGGCTAAGAGAGCAGGCACCCAGAGACTGACCCGGCACCCCCAGGAGCCACGTGGACACTGCCTTTTGATGACGATGCCAGTGCACAGAGGTGGCCTGCCTGCAGTCCTGCATCCATTCTGTCCTCACCTTGATAAAAATCAGTCACTCGCCAAGAAAATCAGGGGTGATCTGTAGGAAAAATGGGGAGAGAAGACTAGTTTGGCCTTTAACCTGAGTAGCGAATCTAATACCTGCTTCCATCAAAAAAAGAAAGAATTGATAGTTCACCTCCTTCACCTCGTTTCCTCAGTCTGCAAACCTGGCAATAGGGAAATGCTCTAAAGTCAACCTCAACAGCACCGAGATCATCCCGGTGAACACGGGAAGGCCCCCCTTTGTATAAATCAGCAAAAGAACATCTGCATTCCCAGGAGAGTCTAGTTGATTTACAAAACAGTGACTAATAGGCTCATGCAGAAAGAACCCTACAAGAGAAAAATGTAGAACAGCTTCACCACTAACAAAACAAACATTCATCGACTACGCTTCGTGTTAGGAAAAGACAGTTCCACTGTATTTACTAACATCTATAAATTTTAAAGATTTTCCCTCCATCCTGTTTCTCAGCTTGTGGGCTCCAACTCAGGAGGCTCAGGCGTCTTCCCTCCCTGGCGGGCCTGGATCTGCAACCTGGCATCCAGCCTTCCCGATCCAGCCCCTCCTTCCCAGCATATCGTGTCCCCGTGACACCCACCTATACTACCCACCGCGTCATGCCGGGTCTGAATGGTTGGGAGAGCAGCACGTCGCATCCCTGGCCCCTCACCCCCTCTCCTCCTCCCTAACCCCTCACTCAAAGAGCTCACTCAGGTCAGCTGGTTCCTCTTGCCTTCCACGCCACTGCCTTCGTTTCCTTTTTCCTCTGAGAACTCTTCATGCTCAGGTAGTGCTTGTATCCCCCCAAATTCATATTTGAAATCCTAACCCTAACCTATATTTGAAATCATAACCCCCAAGTTCATATTTAAAATCCTAATACCCTAATATGAGGGTATTGGGAGGTGAGGCCTTCAGGAGGTGATGAGGGTAGAGCCTCACAAATCGGGTTAGTACCCTTATAAAAAGGACCCCAGAGAGCCACCCCACTCTTTCCACCATGTGAGGACACAGCCAGAAGCCACTGTCTATGAAGAACAGCCCCTCCCCCAGACACTAAATCTGCTGATGCCTTGATCTTGGGCTTCTAAGCTTCCAGAACTGAGGTCCATCAATTTTTGTTTATTATAAGCCAACCAGTGCATGGTGTTTTGTTACAGAAGCCTAAATGGGTTAAATAGTTAACGTTCAGATTCACTCTCACACCATTCCCTCACTGCTCCAGGCATGCTCCAACTAGAAGGCTGGCAGGAAAGCGTATAACCACATTTGATTTATTCACCTCTCAAACATTTGGAAACACAAACACGATGCCAAATGTTGTCCCCAGGTGCACAGTCTGGTGAGTGACACCAAGACTTGGCCCTCAGAAGAACCATGATGACACAGGGTGGGGACTGAGGTGAATCCCAGGAGCAGAGAGCGACTTGCTGGTTCTAGGGCTCCATGTGGATCTTGGCCCACAGACAGCTTCTAGCAGGACTTGGTGGCTGACTGTTGTGGCACATGACACAAATGGAGGGGACACTGGAGCATGGGTACTGGGAGGCGAGGTTCCTGAGTGTCGAATGAAGGATTAATGTGAGGGTGAATTAACATGCAGGTTAAATTCTGTAAATTGGAGGGGTATCCCATGATATCCATGATAGAAAAGAAAACTGCAGGTGAAGAAGTGACTTACACCATCTCATGACCAGTGAGAGTCAATCCAGAATTTAAAGCCAGTGTTTCTAACTCCAAATCCTGTGTTCAGAAACAGGAAGGAGAAACAAACCCAGAGATGGATGGCTACCAGATAGCGTGACGCCTCCAGCAGCCACACAGGCGGAGCAGCAGGGTCGGTGTCAGCTTCGTGGCTACACTAGATGTCATGCTGAGGCCTGAGGGGAGTGGGTGGACGAGCAGAAAGAACACTCAGGACCGCAGGCAGGTGCAAGATGGTTTTATTCAGGAGCAGCTCTCATCAGCAGCTTTCTCACGCTGTCCCCCAGTCTCAGTGGCTTCAGCCGGCCCCACAGCCCATTTCAGCAGCCGGCTCTCCCTTGCCATCAGGATCAGCAGCTTAACTCTCTGTGTGGGCACCAGTAAGCCAAGCTGTGTCCTGGCTGACCCCTGTCCATCTGCCAAGATGGGCAACTTTGGCTCTCTCTCTCTGGGCATGAGCATCTGCACAGTATCAATATACCTTTTATAGAAAATAGTGGCTTAGAGCCAAATGATAAGCATTCCCTGTGTTATGGCTGTGGTGGTGAGCTTCTCTATGGTATGTCTATAACAAATGGAGTTATATGCCTGCACTCTAGACTCACTGAGTCACTCTGGATGTCATTCAGCCTATCCTTGACCAAAGCACAGCCCTTACCTGACATTCGGGCTGCACTTTCTGCCATGTCTGCTTTCTGTTGTCCTAACAACAGCTTGGTTTATAAATATTATTTCACAGTAAGGCCTATTAATTACACTCCCACCTTCTTTGGGAGCTCATGCTTAACTAAGCAGAAGTGAGGACTTGGTGCCACCCTGGCCCAACTCTCTGCCCACAGTCAGACCCACACAGGAGATACATGTCACCAGACAAACCACCAGGAACAACATGAAATGCCAGCGGCCATGGATTTGTTTGGAGCTGCTCTCCTTCCATGAGTTCAACGAAAAGCCAGCAGCCGGGGGTGGAGAGAATGCAGGATTTAGAGTCAGAAACCCCAGCTTTAAGTTCCCGACTGACCCTAACTAGTTATGAGATGCCGTAAGACACTTAACTTCTTCACCTGCAGTTTTCTCTTCTACAAATTGGAGGGACATCACTGGACTCACATTAATCCTTCATTTGAGGCTTGGTGGATGATATGGTTCAGATGCATCCTCACCAAAATCTTCCCTTAAATTATAATTCCCACATGTCAAGGGTGGGGCCAGGTGGAGATAATTGAATCATGGTCGTGGTTTCCCTTATACTATTCTCATGATAGTGAATAAGTCTCCTGAGATCTGATGGTTTTATGAAGGGGAGCTCCTCCACACATGCTGTCTTGCCTGCTGTCATGTAAGACGTGACTTTGCTCCTCACTCACCTTCTGCCATGACTGTGAGACATCCCCAGCCATGTGGAACTGTGAGTTAATCAAACCTTTCCTTTATAAATTACCCAATTTCAGGTGTGTCTTCATTAGCAGTGTGAGAACAGAATAATACAATAAACCAGTACCAGTTAGTGGGGGGCTACTCTAAAGATACATGAAAATGTGGAAACAACTTTGAAACTGGGTAGCAGGCAGAGGCTGATACCGTTTGGAGGACTCAGAAGAAGACAGGAAGATTTGGGAAACTTTGGAACTCCCTAGAGACCAGTTGAATGGCTTTGACCAAAATGCTGATAGTGATATGGGTAATAAAGTCCAGGCTGAGGTGATCTCAGATGGAGATGAGAAACTTGTTGAAAATTGGAGCAAAGGTGACTCTATGTTTTAGCAAAGAGAGTGGTGGCATTTTGCTCCAGTCCTAGAGATTTGTGGAACTTTGAACTTTAGAGAGATGATTAAGGGCATCTGGTGGAAGAAATTTCTAAGAAGCAAAGCATTCAAGAGGTGACTTGGGTGCTGCTAAAAGTATTTAATTTTATGTATTCACAAAGATATGGTTTGGAATTGGAGCTTATGTTTTAAAGGAAAGCAGAGCATAAAAGTTTAGAATATTTGCAGACTGTTTATGCAACAGAAAAGAAAAACCCGCTTTCTGAGGACAAATTCGAGTTGGCTGAAGAAATTTGTATAGGTAGCAAGGAGCCAAATGTTAATTACCAAGACAATGTGGAAAATGTCTCCAGGTCAATCAGGAATTTCCATGGCAGCCCCTCCCATCACAGGCCCAGAGGCTTAGAAGAAAAAATGGTTTTGTGAGCCTGGCCCAGGGCCTTGCTGCTTTGTGCAGTCTTGGGAATTGGTGCCCTGTGTCTCAGCTGTGACTAAAGCAGGCCAAGGTAGAGCTCAGGCCATTGCTTCAGCAGGTGCAAGCCCCAAGCCTTGGCAGTTTCCATGTGATGTTGAGCCTTTGGGTGCATAGAAGTCAAGAATTGAGATTTTGGAACTCTGCCTAGATTTCAGAAGATGTATGGAAATATCTGGATGTCCAGACAAAAGTTGGCTGCAGGGTCAGAGCCCTCATGGAGAACCTCTGCTAGAGCAGTGCAGAAAGAAAATGTGAGGTGGGAGCCCCAGACACAGAGTCCCCACTGGGGCACTGCCTAGTGGAGCTGTGAGAAGAGGGCTACTATCCTCCAGACCCCAGAATGTCAGATCCACTGACAGCTTGCACCATGCACCTGGAAAAGCTGCAGACACAACACCAGCCCATGAAAGTAGCTGGGAGTGGGGCTGTACCCTGCAAAGCCACAGGGGTGGAAATGCCCAAGACCATGAGAGACCACCTCTTGCATCAGTGTGACCTGGACATGAGACATGGAGTCAAAGGAGATCATTTTAGAGCTTTAAGATTTGATGTCCCTTCTGGATTTCAGACTTGCATGGGGCCGGTAGCCCCTTCACTTTGGCTAATTTCCCCCATTTGGAATGGCTGTATTTATCTATTGCCTGTACCTTCCTTGTATCTAGGGAGTAACTAACTTGCTTTTGATTTTACAGGCTCATAGGTGTAAGGGACTTGCCTTGTCTCAGATAAGACTTTGGACTTGGACTTTTGAGTTAATGTTGAAATGAGTTAAGACTTTGGGGCACTGCTGGGAAAGCACGATTGGTTTTGAAATGTGAGGACATGAGATTTGGGAGGGGCCAGAGGCAGAATGATATGGTTTGGCTGTGTCTGCACCCAAATCTCAACTTGAATTGTAATAATCCCCACATGTCAAGGGCAGGGCCAGGTGTAGATAACTGAATCATGAGGGTGGTTCCCCCATACTGTTCTCATGGCAGTGAATACGTCTCATGAGATCTGATGGTTTTGTAAAGGGAGTTCCCCTGCACAAGCTCTCTTGCCTGACACCATGTAAGACATCCCTTTGCTCCTCTGCCAAGATTGTGAAGCCTCCCCAGCCATGTGGAACTGTGAGCCAATTAAACCTTTCCTTTATACATTACCCAGTCTTAGGTATGTCTTTATTAGCAGCATGAGAACAGACTAATACAGTGGAACATGAAGGCGTGTTCTGACTTGGGCAACTCTGTGGTCTTGATCATTAATTCTGGGAATGAAATAAACTCACAGTGTAGACCCCTGGACGATTATTCTTGTTCCATTTCACTTTACACCTGAAACAGTGTGATGATGAATTTCATGTGCCAGCTTGGCTGAATCATGGGAGCCTGTGGTAAACATTTCTGAGTGTGTCTGAGAGGATGTTTCCAGAAGAGGTTAGCATTTGAACTGATGGATTCAGTGAAGATCTCCTCCCAGTGCAAGTGGGCATCATTCAATCTGTTGATGGCCTCAACAAAAGGCAGAGTAAGGGAGAATTCTGACTCCTCCTGCCTGCCAGTTGATCTGGAACCTGGGTCTTCTCCTGCCGGTGGACCAGGATTTACACCATCCACTCCCCAAGTTCTCAGGCCTTTGGACTCAGACTGAATAACACCAGCAACTCTCCTGGGTCTGCACCTTGCACTCAGCAGATAGTGGGACTTCTCAGCTCCAAGATCGCATGTGCTAACTCCCACAATCAATTTGTGTGTGTGTGTGTGTGTGTGTGTGTGTGTGTGTGTGTGTGGTGTGTGAACCCCTACTAATACAAATATATTGAAGATGGCATCTTCCCCATGTTTAAACCTTCCAAACTCTACAAGTTTTTCCCTGCCTTTGGGGAGCAGACATTCCCCCAGGAGGAACCCCTGCTTTTTTCTCCATATCTCCAGAGAATAAGTCATTTCTCTTCCCTGTGTCCTCCCTGTCCTGTAGTGGATAAGAAGGAGCCGCCACATCCAGGCTCCAGTGCTGAGCGTCTGGCTGAGGGGAGGGGAGGAATGACTAATTGCTTGAGTGCAGCTCCTTAACTTCCAGGTGGTCTGAAGAGCTGCTCATGACGAGGAGTTTCTTCACAGTCAGGGAAATACTGCACTCCAAGTGAGAAGAGCCCATCGAGGTCCACCTGGACATCCTTGCACTTGATTGCAACTTCTATGGGGCTGTTACAATCAGAGCGCAGCCAGCCTCAGGGTAGAGGTATCCACCGCACACAGTCTCAGCTCCAAACCTTCTCAGCATTTTGCATAGGTGAAGCGGTAAAGGCTACAGCAGCCAAGTGAGATCCTCAAATGTTCCTCATACTGGGACATTTCCAAATGCCTTCTCCCTGGCTGACTGTCCCCTACTGTCTGACTCTGTAAAGCCATAATTCCCCACCTCTGAGCAGCCTAAAGTAATTTTTTACCTTCAGCCCAAACAGCTGACTCATCAGCAGTGGTTGCAGGCTTTCTGACATTTTTTTCCAAGTAATAATAATGATTTTAGCCTGTTGCTCCTGTTCATAAACTAAATCTCACATGGAACCCAGAAAACCCTGATTCATCTTCACCTCTTGAGAATGACTGATTCTTTATATGCTCATTAACTAGGAAAATGTTTCAGCTTTATTTTTAGAGCCTGTGTTTACACACATAAAATTGTATTTGTTTTCAAAAGTAACTTTAAATCAAAATGTTTAATTATTAAAAATGCACATGCCTGAATGTGTGCCTAGATAATGTCTTAGTGCAGCAGACTATCTGTGTCCTGGCATAAACTGAGATGGTGTGCATGGGACGTGATGTCCTTCAAAAGCCTCCCCAAGTCATAGCTGAGTCAGTGCTCACCTGGCTCCGTGGGATTTTGCTGGATGGCTCTTGTCTATTGGGCTCTCAGCATCCAGGCGCACCTCTTGCACTCACTAATCACACCCCACTCTTCCTCCACCCCACCCCCAATACTTCAGGAGTTATAAGACTAAAACATAAATTTCCCAGGCCCTCTGATGGCTCAGTTCCTGGATGCAACTTAGATTCTGCAACAAGATGCAGCTGCAGGTGGAGGTAAAGTCCACTTCCCAGCTGTTCTTATGCTTGATGAGTGTGCTCATTTTCTAGGGCTGCAGTGGCAAAGCACCTGCTGTGAACTGCGCTGTGTTCCCCAGAACTCTGGTGCTGATGCTCTAACCCCCAACCCCAACATGATGGTATTAGGAGGTGCAGCCTGTGGGAGGCAATTAGGTTGGTATGAGGCCATGAGGGGTGGCCCCTAGGAGGAGATTAGTGCTCTTATAAGGAGACACGGCAGAGCTCCATTCCTCTGTCTCTCTCTGCAGCCAGGCTGAGATTAGTATCTCATAAAATAGCTGGAGGGGACTGACTAGGTGCTCTTGGCCTTCTTCCTTCTGCCATGGGAAGATGCAGTATTCGAGCCTTCTGCTATGTGAGGCACCACCCTGGCAGCAGAGGGCAGGCCCTGCCAGACACTGAACCTCCCAGCACTTAGATCATGGAGTTCCAGCCTCCAGAACTGAAAAGAATAAATGTCTGTTTTTATAAATCACTTCGTCTCAGGTATTTTGTTAGAGCATCAGGAACAGACTGGGACAATTAATCATCATTTACTGTGCAATACCAGGAAATATTGCACATCTCTTCCATCCAATGCATCAACAAGCCCCACAGCTCTACCTCGCAGACATGTCCTGATCATCAATTACTTCTCTATTGTCACCTTTGCAGGCCCTATCATCTCTCATCCAGAGAGCCCCAACTCTTTCACTCTCCTGAGGACGTAGATTGGGTTATGTCAATCACCCTCCTAAATCTCCCAGTGTCCTCACAGTGCCTCTAGACCAAGATGTCAAGGTCTAGCTGAAACATACAGGGTCCTACACGACCTGGCCGCAGCCCCATCACTCATTGCTCTGTTCTTCAAACAACCAAGCAAGTTTCTGCTGCTTCTGCTACCTACTGTTCCCAACCACATCCACAGATGCGGGCTGGCTCCATCACATTACTCAAGGCTGACATCATCTCAGAGAGGCCTTCCTTAGCCACCCAAATGTCAAGAGTCACTAGCCACCCTATTCCTCCATTTTTTTGTCCTCACAGCTGATGACACTGTCTGTGGCTTCAATAGCAAGAGCTTTCTTGCCCTGTTCCCCAGGGTCTGGAATAAAAACATGTAGAATGAATCGATAAATGAAAATCCCCTAACTCTAATGAGCTGGTCTACCTGGGAAAGCAAGCTATGCAAACAGGTTAGACAATCTTCAAGGGAGTATACAACCACATGAGAAGTGTGAATAAGTCTTGTTCAACTCAAAAATATTCTTAAATCTACATCAAAAAAGAAAATAAGCATCGTTGCATAGCTTAAATCTCATACAAATGAATTCTAGAATGGTCTAATAGACATCATAAGAAGGCCTAAAATGGCCACGTAAAAATTAGCTTACAATAAGCACCAAACCCAAAAACTACTCCCATGGTTGTCCTGGAGAAGGCAGATACTCACACTAATAAGGAACTCTGATGAACTGGAAAAACAGACCAGTGGTGTTGATGCGCAGTTCTGTCATGCTACTCTGATTGCCCACTCAGTGTACGGGTGACTGACCCAAAGACAGAGATGCTTCTGGTTTGAGGGTTACTGAACAAGTATCTGGGAACAGGTGTCCGCACACTTAAAAATAATTAAGGAGAGCACGAAGACTGTGTCTGTCCTACTGCTGGGATATGGAAGGGGCCAACAGAATGAGTAGCAAACTGAAGGGGACAGTTCTTCTGAAATTGGGCAGCCTAAATTATTATTCTTGTACTAATTACTACTGACCTTAAAATTAAGGCTGACTCCGATATTTACACACCAGAGTTCATTGCAGTTCATTACACACAGTAGCCAAAAGGTAGAAGAAGCCAAGGGTCCATCAGATGAATGGATCAACAAAACATGGTCTATACATGCAGTGTAATATTATTCAGCCATGAAAAGGAATGAAGTTCTGACACATGCTACCACATGGATGAAGCTTGAGGACATTATGTCAAGTGAAATAAGCTGGTCACAAGATGACAAACATTGTAGATCACACTTATGTGAAATATTCAGAATAGGTCAAGTCACAGAAACAGAAAACACATCAGAAGTTATGAGGTGGTTGAGAGGGGGAAATGGGAAATTATTATTTGAGTGGAGAATTTTTGTTTGGGATGATAAAAAAAGTTTGTGAAGAATGTAATTAATGCTACAAAAATAGGTGGATGGAAAGTTCTGTTACATATATTTTATGATACATTTAAATCTTAATAAAAATACTGAAGACACTGGATTAGACACTTTAAATGAGTAAATTGTAAAGTATGTGTGTTATATATCATGAAAGCTGTTAAAAAGCAAATGATGATTGACTGTTGAGGTTCAGCATGAAATAGGATCTTTAACCCTTGGTCCAGTGTTCTGGATGTGGGGTATAAAAATATCCTCTCCATTTTAAAAATAACAAATCCCTTCAAGATGCAATTATTAGTTTGAAAACATTATCAGGTATTGCATTGGCTTTTAGAATGTGTATTAGTCTATTTTCAGGCTGCTGATAAAGACACACCTGAGACTGGACTATTTACAAAGGAAAGAGGTTTAAGGGACTCAGAGTTCCACATGGCAGGGGAGGCCTCACAATCAGGTGGAAGGTGAAAGCCATGTCTCACATGGTGGCAGACAAGAGAAGAGAATGATAGCCGAGCAAAAGAGGTTTCTCCTCATAAAACCATCAGATTGTGTGAGAATTACTACCAGGAGAACAGTATGGGGAAAACGGACCCCATGATTCAATTATCTCCCACCAGGCCCCTCCCACAGCATGAGAGGATTATGGGAGCTACAATTCAAGACAAGATTTGGGTGGGGACACAGCCAAACTATATCAGAGCTGGTGCATGAAGAGGCATTTAACCTCACAGGCAGAACTTCATGTGACATTCATTCAAACTATGTCAGAAACACAGCGTGCCCAACGCTCCTATTTCACAGGTGCTGGAGAAGCCTATTAAGCCCCACACTGATTCCAAGAGAGGCTGTTACCTAGAAAAATGTTTAATCATGTGTTTGCATAGTTGATTCGCTTGAAAAGTTATTTTCCAGAAATGTGTTCCCAACTAATCAAGGTAGTGTCTTGCATCATGGAACAAGTTGTGATGTTTTCTACTGAATATTAGTGCTAGATAATTCCATCCTTACCTAGCCTCAGAATTCACTCAAAAAAATAGGCAATAGGTGGAAAATCAAAGAAGTCAAAATATGAGGAGAGTGAATGCAGCAGTGCTGAGACCGGCCTCGGGGAGTCAGAGAATGTCCAGCTCTGAAAGCTTCCCTGGAACAAGACAGTGCTGAGGACTGAGCCCCTTGCGGCCTGATGCCAGCACCAGTTTCTGCTCTGATTGGGTTTCTTACAACCCATAACAAAGCCCCATCAATCCCTTCCTTGGGGTGCCAAACAGTTTTGGTTTTTTTTGGTTTTCTTTTTGAGACGAAGTCTCACTCTGTCGCCAAGCACTACAGTGTAGTGGCACAATCTCAGCTCAATGCAACCTCTGCCTCCTGGGTTCAAGCAATTCTCTTCCTCAGCCTCCAGGTAGCAGGGATTACAGGCGCCTGCCACCACACCCAGCTATATTTTGTTTGTATTTTTAGTAGAGACGAAGTTTCACCATCTTGGCCAGACTGGTCTTGAACTCCTGACCTCATGATCTACCTGCCTCAGCCTTGCAAAGTGCTGGGACTACAGGCATGAGCCACTGTGCCCAGCCAGTTTCTAATTTTTATAACCCAAAAGGGCAGCCTCTTTGCATGGGCAAATGCAAACTCCACCAGACATAACCATTTGTGGGCACAAGACGATGTGAATGAAGCCACTCGCCAGTGCTGAGAGCCTCTCACCCTTTACTGCAGGGTCTCCAGGTGTGAGCTGCTCCCTCAACCACAGGAGTCATTACACGCACATGTCAGTTCCTGGAGATGATAACAAGCGAAATTGAGGTGACTCCTTAAACATCGGAACACCTAATGCTGTATCATTAGTCTGCTAACGTTTGCAATCTGTTCCTCTTCTAAGCCCTTACAAGGTGTCTTTCTGAAGCCAGCTTCATGGTGGGTATTGAGAACATGATGGTAACAAACATAAAAAATCTCTGCCTCACAATAGTTACACAACAGAGCATTAGCTAAATGACAGCAATGAGTCGCATGGCTGATTCTCCCACATTCAGGCCATTCAAGCTGCTTAGGATGTGTAGGGGAGAGGAAGTCAGGGATAGGTGGGGAACAGGGGAATGAGCAGGGCAGCAAAGTATCTGCAGGAAACCAGGTTATTTAAGGAGTCCTCCACCCCATGTTCATTGCAGTATACACAATAGCCAAAATATGGAATGGACCTGGGTTTTCATCAACAGATGAAGGGGTAAAGAAAATGTGGCACATATATGCAGTGGAGTACTATTCAGCCATGAAAAATAGTAAAAAGTTGTGGCTACATGAATGAGCCTGGAAGTTCTGTGTTAAGTCAGTCAGGTGCAGAAGGTTACATACCACAGGTTCCCATTAATATTCAGAAGCTAAAAAAGTGAATCTAGGGAGGTGGAGAGAAGAATAGTGGCTCCCAGGGCCTGGGAAGGTTGGGGGGAGAAGAGAAGAAAGGAGGGAGGTTAATGGGTGCAAAGTTACATTAGATGGGAGAGATAAACTCTCATGTTCAATAACACCATTGGGTGACTAGTGATAATAGTAGTCTATTGTGTATTTCAGGATAGCTGGAAGAGATTTGGAATGCTCCCAACACATGGAAATAATAAATATTTGAGGTGATGTATATCCTAAATACTCTAATTTCATGGTTACACGTTGTATGGATGTATCAAATATCTATAGATGTATAGTCTATACATATGTAGAGTTACTATGTATTGATTTTTTAAAAAGTATCTGAATGAAGGAAGGAGTCTTTAGACAATGAAAGCTTCACCTCAGAAGGCCAGTAGGGACCCTGCCTACCCTTAGCATTTCCCACCTGCTGAAAGACCTGCACTGTATGTGTGACTGACCCCAGGATGAGCAAGGAGCCCTTCAGAAAACAGATTCCTACAAATGCCCTCAATGCAATTCTGCTAGTTCTAAGTAGGAAACTCAACATCAGATACCTGGGGCAGAAGGCTCAATACCCAGCAATGGCAACATGGCACCCCCAGCGCCAGGCAGCCCTCTCCCTGCCTCTTCCCAAGAGAAAAGTTCCCTCTCCCTTCATTCTTGCCTCCCTCCCTTCCTTCCTTCCAGAGACACTTGCACACCTATCACATACCCCACACTCTTCCCGGGTAGGTGTTCAGTTCAAGCAACGAACAGAACCAAGCCATTGCCCTGTAATGCTAGAATTTTCACTGGAGAGACATTTAAATAAATAAACAAATAACAGATTCACAATTTAATATTATACAGTCATATGTTCAGTGAAAGGCAAGAGAAGGAAGGAAGCTGGGTGTTTGTGGGGAAGGGGTGAGCATGAAGGCTGTGGATTCCAGCTGGCGATGGAGAGAGCGGAGATGTGACGAGGAGGATGGATCTGGGCATGGGGCCTCCCTTGCATCAGGGTACTGTCAAGCCTGGGTCCCCTGCAGCAAGGAGAAGCACTTCCATGGAGGAGAGCGCTGCTGCAGACAACCCTGTGGGAGCAGCCCAGCCCCCCGTCAGGCCAGAGGAGACAAGCCTTTGATTCATCACTCACTGAAAGTGTTCTATGGGGGCAGTCAAATAGAATATTTGAAATCTCAGAAAATCTCAAGCCTAAAGTTGACGTCACCAGTAACAAACTTCTCACATCCCAGAATAAAGATCCTTCCTAGGACCAAGAGATGAAAAGGTAGTTTCCTACCTAGCAACTTTCAGAGAGCCACTTCCACCAGTGAAACTGGTTTCCTTCTTGTCCTTGGACTCAACCAACTGCTAAGCCTGCTCTTTGCAGGTCAAGAAGACTTGGCTAGCCCAGCCCCTGGGAATGCTTTGGGCAGCAAAGGCCTTGTGTCCAGGACACCCCAGGCCCCCATTCTGCTGCAAGCACAGGTGTTTCTCCTCCTAGACCTGCTGACCTCCTGGGGTTCCCGGAGCCCTGACCACTTACCTCACCATAAGCTTCCCGATCCTTGGGTGTGAATCCTTAGCACACTCCTGTTTCCTGATCCCGATAATTTTATTCCCTGTTCCTTATCCAACAGAGACAGCATGAGTCAGCAAAGATGCACACTTGAACCACAGAGCCAGGTCCCTGACTTCACAGAGCTTAGGCTCTGCAGTGGGGTTCTCAGCCCTAGAAGCCCAATACAATCACCTGGGGAGCTTTTTAAAATAGTCATATGCTGGCCCCACCCCAAAGCAGGAAAACTGGGGTCCTTATGGGTGGAACCCAGGCACTGGTATTCTTTAATACCTCTGAGATATTTGGATGTACAACCAAGATGACCTACAGACATTCCTTGGGGCATACAGGCAGATGCTTTTAAGGGAATTTATTCTCAAACCCTTGACTTTTAAGTCTTTTTTTCTGAATATGTATTCCCTTGAAATGGAGGCTGTGGCTCTCCTTTTCCATCAGATCCATTACAAAGCCTTCTCTCACTCACAGGACAAAAGCACGCCTCTGCCTCCCTCCCACTGGAGCTTTGCAAGGGTGCACTACTCTGCAATGGGAAGCCTTACGATTGCCACACAAGGAGCAGCTCTACTCCTCTATGTAGGGAAGGTGATTGCTCCTCATTTTCAGGGAAGAAATCCTGCTGCAAGGTATTTCCTGCATGCCTGCTTTCAACAAAATCAGAGGAAGATTTTATTGAGATGTTACCTAATTGATGATTATAATAAATCTTTGATAATACATCAATTGTATAATTTTTAGCTTCTAATTAAGAAGGCATTCAAAGAGGAACAAAAAACCTATGAAATAAGTTTTATTTTCATCAAGTTACTTCCCTAAACAGCACTCATCACTACTTATATCTATATCAAAAATAAGAACAGAGTTGATGCTAAAATAGATCTTATTCTGGCAATAATAGCACACATGAATACGTAACTTAAAAGGGGGAAAACTGACAAATCACAGACTCATCAATTAACAGAGCCATTTCCAATAGTGCTCTTTGAATATTTAATAATTGTTGAAATCAATGTTTTAATCAATTTTGTACTATTATAATGATAATTTAATTACAGAGAATTTTAATACTTTCAGCCTTTTAGTCAAAGGAATTTTAAAAAATCAGTCCATATACATATCTTTAAATAAATAGGACAACAGTAAATAAATGGCCTTTGCTCTTTAAAATATTATTTTAAGATACAATCATCTACAGAAAGCAGAATGGAATTATGAGCCCAAGGAGAGAAAGCATGTAACATTTCTAATTAGTGAAGAATATGCTCATGTGACTTTTAATCAACTACTGATGTCAAATATCTGTGATGTCTAGATTACATTGCATAATAATAAAAATTATATTTTAAAGTGTTAATAGTTACAGACCCTGGAACTTAATTTCTTTGTAAGTATTTGAAATTATTACAAAAATGTTTAGAATTCAGTCTAAAAATGCACAAATGAGTCCACAATATTTCTAAAGTATTTTAGAGTTTATGTGAACAAAAGTACATGAAGCCGCTGGTCAAGAACCTCAGTTCCCATCACCCACCATCTAATATGAACACAATCGACACTTCCTAGCTTCAATCCACCAGTTCTTTGCTTGGCTCTTGAATTGGTATTTCATGGGAAAGGAACAGCAGCCTGACTAGCTCCCTTCTGAAAAAGAGTGATTTTCTGAAATTACAAGACTCCAGGGAGAGAACGAGGATTAGAACCATGAAACTCTCATGCCCAGGCTTCCCAAAGCAGAGAGATCTGAGTTCTTTCTGCCAGGGAGTGAGAGAGAAAGGTGAAACAGAGCCAGTAGAGGAGTCACATTCTCTTTGCAGTGCCTTCATTCACTTTGAGGTTCTTTTTTTTTTTTTTTGTGGTAAGATACTTCACCAGAAAATTGTCTTAATAAGGACCGAAATACACAGAGGCTTGATATATCATAAATCTTAATCAGACAATGTTTAAAGTTCTCCAGAACCTGACTGACCAAAAGAGAGTTATATAAAAGAAAGACTGAGTGTGTGTTGGCAGAAAGTGTCAGACAGATAGCAAATGAGAGCATCGTTTCCAATAGCGCAGGGGACCCCAGACGTGCACATGGATGCATGGAGGGATGTGCGTGCATGCGCATGCACACACACACACACACAGGCAGACACACACAGAGATGCAAATGCCCACAGATGCATACACAGACACACAGAGATGTACACACAGATGCATGTGCACACAGAGCACAGAGAGATGAACACACAAAGGCACACACATACAGAGATGCACACACACACCCAGACACACACACATATGCACGTGCACAGATACACAGAGAGAGATGCAGAAACACAGATGTACACACAGATGCACACACAGAGATGTGCACACAGATGCACACACACAGACACAGATGCACACAGTCACAACACTAGAGCTCGCAGACCACCATCTCCTGTGGCTGCATTGGACTTCCTTCAACACCACCAAGAAGAATGCCTATGTGACAGGTTACACCCTGTATCAACCAAAAGAACAAGTGTGAGACCTGAGAAGGTAATCAAGCCCACCTAGGGACAAGATGCAGCCGATATGTTTGGGGGAAATGCCTCCTGAAACTCCATTTTTCCATCAACAGCAGGTGTGGAATGGGAGGGCTAGATTGCAGAAACATTTTGTAAGCCCCCAAAATACCTCCTTCACTGGAGATGGTGCAGGCATAAAATATATTAGCAAAGCAATTGAAACAGACGAAGTACCCATCAGGTGGGTCAGCCCTGTGGGAGCAGTGGATGAAAAGCCCATGAAAACAGAGTAACCAAGTGAAAAGCAATCAATTCTGAAATATAGTAAAGAAGGTCGAAAACAAAGCTCCTCATGAAGTTCTATTTCTGGTTTATGCTCTACCCGCTGCCAGAATCTCTATAGGTATCAGGTGGGGAAGCTCTGAAACCATGGTAAGCCATGGGGTAATTTCTGAGATGCTACTATGGCTCATAGCAGCTGTGGGAACATCATGCTAAAACCGCTTTCAAGGTCTTCAAGAAAACCAACCTGTTACGGTCCCCAAAAGCCAACTTTGGAGCCAGTGGCATGGCTCAAATCCTGAACTTGGAACCTTGATAAATAAAACCCCTTGCAGGTTAGTGTCCCTGTGTGTACAAATGGAAAAATGTGGGAACTGCCTCAAAGTGTTTCTAGAATAATTAATTGTGTCCCTTAGAACAGTACCTGACACAACAAAATACTCCGTTTCTAATGTTCTTTCAGTATAGGAAAGAATCTCTCTTTGAAGGTAATTTTTGAGAAGATTAAGACACAAATCAAAATAATTTTCACTGAACACAGTGCCCAAGCCAGAATATGCTGTTTGGGATTAAGAAAAATATAACAAAGCTGGTGTGTGTGTGTGTGTGTGTGTGTGTGTGTGACAGAGAGTGAGAGAGAGAGATTCATAAATGGACTATTTGAAAGGAAGGGCTCCCAAAATGTCTTGAGACCCAACACCTTCACTAGAATGACTCCTTCAGAGCAGGGCAGCTCTGGAAATTTCCTAACAGATGCCATTGATCATTCAACAGTCACGGGGGTGGGGGGAGGTGATGGAAGATCATGAGCCATTCTGAAGGCTGCCTTTGCTGGGTAAATGTTTCAGATTTGGTTCTATGTCCATCTGGGGCACTCTGAAGCTAGTGTTTTTGAAGTCCTTGAGGGAAGGCTTGTGGATGGGGGTGTCATTTCAGTTCCGCTTTGGTTGCAACCATTGGACAGAGGTAATTATTTGAACGTGTTCATTCATTCCACCACCATGTGGGTAATTTAGTGTGATCTGGCACCATCCATTGAGGCAAATACAGAAGTGGAAAATGCATGGCCACGCCTCCAAAGAGACCTGCCTACATGTCCCCAAGGATCAGGTGGACAACCTAACGCAGAGTGGTGTGGAGGAGAATGAGATTAACTGTGTGGGGCAGAGAGAGAGTGTGCAGGGGCTGAGTAGATTCGGAATGAAGTAACAAGGCAGGTTGACTTTAGGGACATAGGTGGCAGGGAGCGGGGAGAAGGCAACAGGGAGAAGGCAGCAGGGGTGCATGTTCAGAGAAGTCCGGCAATGGGACTGCAAGAGCAAAAGGTACAGGGTTAGAATAAAGCAGTCTGGGATGTTCAGAGGTTCTGAAGAGCTTGGCATTTCCAAAGTGAGCAGTGAAGAGAAGCAGGAGAGGTGAACAGGGAGAGGGGAGAGGGATGGAAGGTGAGCTTAGAGAAGAAGAAAGGGGAGAAGCCAGTCCAGAAAGAAGGGGCTGACGTCTGCTATGTGTGTTTCAAAATCATTACTTTTATACCTTTAGAATCAAACCTCATTCTTTATTCACCAGTAATTTGTTGAAAAGTTTGCTTTCCTGTGTTACTGGCATTGGAAATGTGTCTAGAAAAAATGCAGCTCATGGTGTGATATTATTCTTCCAGACACTCTGTTCTTTTGTTCTCATTAAAATGGTGTCCATTTTCTTCTGCACTCCATAACATCATCTTCTGATTTAACTAGCACCTACCTCTATATCAACATATAATGTTAGATATCTTGAGGTCAGATTTAGGCTCAGCAATTTCAATTAAAATATCAGTTTTGGTAATAATTGACAATAACAAACCTTTTCTGTATTCAAAATTGCTTACTGGTCTATAGCATTTGTAGCTTAATAAAATATTGATAACACTTTCAGCTTATTAAAACACTTAAATCCTTAGGTACTATGCATGGGATAAGAGTAAAATTGCCACATAGTTTCAAGACAATAATTTCTGTAAATACTAGTATTTCAATGACTTCATACTCATCCCTTTTGCCTTTATATTATCATTTGAGTTAAAAATAATAGTCATTCTCTGTGCATCTTGAGATGACTGTAAAAGCAAATATGTTACCAAGTATTTCCCAGAACAGTAAACATTTTGAGGTTATGGTTTCCAATTCTTTGATGAAAACAAACAAAAAATTTAATGTGGCATCTTTCCTATTCTTGAAAACTATTGCTTATTATAATTGGGGGGTGATTATTTAAAAACGAAGAAGTTTAACAATAGTTTATTCTATCACAGAAATAAATCTGAGAGTCAATAATTTCCAGCCTGAAAAACACGTTCAAATTTCTGATTTCAATAAAAAGAATAATTCTTTTTAGTTTGTTTGCCTTTTGTACAACTAGATATGATGGTTTAGGTAAAATCTCCTCACCCCAGTGTTTCCTCCCTGCACAATTGCAGCAAAGAATACGACGGAGAATTGTGTGATGAGTGTTTGGCAGGAGCACCTGTTACCCTTGCCTCAAAATAATGCAATTCATAAAATATAACATGTCAATACCTTTTGTTTTTTTCTGTGGTGCCAACGTCTCCTTAAAAACTCTACCAAGGCCAAATAAGCATCTATATTTAGAACACTATGGATGGTAACCTCTTATATCTTAAGGAAAACCCAGAAATCAAGCGTAGTGGTGAAGCTTATGAGTGTCAGGTCCCACAGACTTGGATCCCAATCCTTGTTTCATGCCCGCCAGCTGTGTGAGCTGGGGCAAGTATGCACCTGTCCAAGTGACACATTAATGAATAATGGTAATGTTATTAATACATACTCCATGAGACTGAGTGAAGTTTAAATTAAGGGACACTGGTAACATATTTAGCCCAGGATTTGGCAGGTAGTAAGTATGGTGAATTTTATGTGTCAATTTACTCAGCCACACAGTGCCCAGATGAAACAGTGTTTCTGAATGTGTCTGTGAGGGTGTTTCTAGATGTGATCAGCATTGAAATGGGTGAACTTGGTAAAGCAAATTGCCCTCTCCAGTGTGGGAATCATGCAATCCAAATCCACTCAGGGTCTGAAGAGGACAAAAGGCAGAGGAAGCAGGAATCTGCCCCTTCTGTCTCCTGCCTGCCTGCATGAGCTGGAACATCTCTCCTCCAGTTCTGAGACTAGCATCTCATTCACGCCATCAACCTGCCTCATTCTTAGACCTGTGGATCTGGACTGGAGCTATACCACCAGCTTTCTTGCATCTTCAGCTTACAGGTGGCAGATCATGGGATTTCACAGCCTCCATAATCACTTGAGCCAATGTTGCATAATAAATTTCTTTTTATATATATATGCATAGAGATATAGGAATATCCTATTGTTTCTGTTTCCCTGGAGAACCCTACTATGTCAAAAATTGTTTATTTTCACTATTCCTATTACTACTATGACTGCAATTATAGCAGACAATGAAGTTTTCATTCACTCTATTAAGCTTGAATGGGAAATTCTAAGGACCATATATAGATCACCTTTAAGTGAAGGTTTAGAGGTTTATCAGAAAGACCACTTGTTCTTTCTACCTGACCAGGGACCTTGTGATGTGGGGAGGGGCCAGTGCTTGAAATAAGAATTGACTGGTGAGCCAGGCATGACCCTGGTCATGGTGGTTGGTTATGGAGAGGCAGGTGACAAATGTAAACAAGCACAGAACTTTTCCTAGAAAAGAAGGTCACACTGGCAGAGCATAAGCCTGGGTGTCTGACACTTGGGGAGAAGCTACCTGGGAAAGAATATGAAATCTATAAAGGCAGTAAATTTTAACTCTTTTGTTTACTGTTGTAACACTAATGCCCAGTATATGATGCAAAATGCCTGACACATTATTTAAGTGTTCAAGAAATAACAGAATAAAAATATATTAAATGAATGAATGAAGTCAACACAGAGCAAAGCAGAGCTGAGAATAGGAGGAATTCCTATTTCTGAAACGTCTTATGAGCACTCATCTCCTTGGCCTAGAGACTGCACTTTGACTATTAGGTTTCTTAAGCCAATAAATACCACTCCCTTTTAAAAAAATCAATTATAATAATATAAATTTCATTTTTGTCACTTGCAACAGAGTCTTGACTACTACAAAAGATGCTCATAATGTTTCTGAGATTTACTGTGATCTACCTGATTGTCAATCCTGAGAAAAATAGTTGGTTTTTTCCTTGTCTTCAGGATAATCAGTAAGAATCCTGGTCTTAGAAGAAAATATGTTTTATTAAAAAATAGCATCATCCCCCTTTCAGCTATTGATCACACTCTAAGGGTCTTAAGATTGTACCACATGTGGAGCCTCATTTTGTTTAGTTCTTCCCACTCTAAACTGCCTTTACTTAGGTGTGCAAAATAGCCATTGTGGGGATTTTAAACTAGCATCTCAGGTGATCTGAATGCAGGTGGAGCAGAATTTTTTTTTCTTTTTTTGAGACGGAGTCTTGCTCTGTTTCCAGGCTGGAGTGCAGTGGCACAATCTTGGCTCACTGCAACCTCCATCTCCCAGGTTCAAGCAATTCTCCTGCTTCAGCCTCCTGAGTAGCCGGGACTACAGGCACGTGCCACCATGCCTCACTAATTTTTTGTATTTTAGTAGAAACAGGTTTTACCATGTTGTCCAGGATGGTCTCACTCTCCTGACCTCGTGATCCATCTGCCTTGGTCTCCCAAAGTGCTGGGATTACAGGCATGAGCCAACAGAGCAGCACTATTTATGGGCCCCTGTCAATGACCTAGAAGCCTAGGTGACTGTCTTCAAAGATCAACTCTATACAGTGAATAAAACTCTACTCCACAAAATTATGATCTAGACAGAGAACAAATGTTACACAGGTAATGGCAATTGAGGAATAATTAAACAGAAGCTAACTGCCCATAAAAGTTCGATTAGTAAACACAGAAATAGGACAAATACACAGTAGTTGGGGACAACATGGCAGAGCAGTCATCATAAAGGAGGAAGGACTAGACTGCAGATTTAAATAAGAAGGAATATGGTAGAACAGAATTTGAAGAAACAGCATAAATCCTGAGGCTTGCTGGCAAATGGTATCTTTAGATGATGTGCTGAGAGCATAGGGCAAGGGGTTCCGAGAAACAGTTAGAAAAGGGCCAAGGAATCAGATCATTGAGGATTTTAAACATGGACTAAAGCATTTGCCCTCAATGCAGAGACCTGGGGCCAAAAAGGGTTTTTTCAAGATTTAGAGCAGTGGAGTGACTTGAACTGATGAGGGGTTTCTAATGCTATCTCTTGGGGAAGAATGAGGAGAGGACTGGAAAGGTGTGGAAGGTCATTGTATTAGTCCATTCCCACACTGCTATAAAGATACTACCTGAGACTGGGTAATTTATAAAGGAAAAAAGTTTAATTGACTCACAGTTCTGTATGGCTACAGAGGCCTCAGGAAATTTGCAATCAT
Organism: Plecturocebus donacophilus; assembly: GCA_004027715.1. Taxonomy (NCBI): domain Eukaryota; kingdom Metazoa; phylum Chordata; class Mammalia; order Primates; family Pitheciidae; genus Plecturocebus; species Plecturocebus donacophilus. The sequence continues at coordinate 27,379 of PVKP010012156.1, read as the reverse complement.
GGGGAAGGCCAACCAGGCACCTTTTTCACAAAGTGGCAGGAGGGGAAGGGTAAGTAGTTAAGATGGTTATAAAACCATCAGAGCAGTGATGCCCTCTCTCAACACTCCTATTCAACACAGTATTGGAAATTCTGGCCAGGGCAATCAGGCAAGAAAAAGAAATAAAGGTATTCAATTAGGAAAAGAGAAAGTCAAATTGTCTCTATCTGCAGATCACATGATTGTATATTTAGAAGACCCCAACATCTCAGCCCAAAATCTCCTTAAGATGATCAGCAACTTCAGCAAAGTCTCAGGATACAAAATTAATGTGCGAAAATCACAAGCATTCTTATATACCAATAACAGGCAGAGAGCCAAATCATGAGTGAACACCTATTCACAATTGCTACAAAGAGAATAAAATATATAGAAATACAACTTACAAGGGATATGAAGGACCTCTTCAAGGAGAACAACCAGCCACTGCTCAAGGAAATAAGAACACAAACAGATGAAAAACATTCCACGCTCATGGTTAGGAAGAATCAATATTGTGAAAATGGCCATACTGCCCAAAGTAATTTATAGATTCAATGTTATCCTCATCAAACTACCATTGACATTCTACACAGAATTGGGAAAAACCACCTTAAACTTCATGTGGAACCAAAAAAGAGGCCGCATAGCCAAGATAATCCTAAGCAAAAAAAAAAAAAAAAGCTGAAGGCATCATGCTACCTGACTTCAAACTATTCTACAAGGCTACAGTAATCAAAACAGCATGGTACTGGTACCAAAACAGAGACACAGACCAATGGAACAGAACAGAGGCCTCAGAAATAACACCACACATCTGCAACCATCTAATCTTTGACAAACCAGACAAAAACAAACAATGGGGAAAGGATTCCCTGTTTTATAAATGTTGTTGGGAAAACTGGCTAGTCATACTAGCCAGTTTCAGAAAGCTGAAACTGGATCCCTTCCTTACACCTTATACAAAAATTAAATCCAGATGGATTAAAGATTTAAACATAAGACCTAACACCATAAAAACCCTAAAAGAAAACCTAGGCAAAACCATTCAGGACATAGGCATAGGCAAGGACTTTATGACTAAAACACCAAAAGCAGTGGCAACAAAAGCCAAAATAGATAAATGGGTCCTAATTAAACTTAAGGGCTTCTGCACAGAAAAAGAAACTATCATTAGAGTGAACTGGCAACCAACAGAATAGGAAAAAATCTTTTGCAATTTACTCATCTGACAAAGGGCTGATAACCAGAATCTACAAAGAACTTAAACAAATTTACAAGAAAAAAAAACAAACAACCCCATTAAAAAGTGGGCAAAGGATATGAATAGACACCTTTCAAAAGAAGACATTTATGAGGCCAAAAAATGTATGAGAAAAAGCTCATCATCACTGGTCATTAGAGAAATGCAAATCAAAACCACATTGAAATACCATCTCACACCAGTTAGAATGGTGATCATTAAAAAATCAGGAAACAACAGATGCTGGAGAGGATGTGAAGAAATAGGAATGCTTTTACACTGTTGGTGGGAGTGTAAATTAGTTGACCTTTGCAGATGACAGTGTAGTGATTCCTCAAGGATCTAGAAATAGAAATGTCATCTGACCCAGTAATCCCATTACTGGGTATATATCCAAAGGGTTATAAATCATTCTATTATAAAGACCCATGCACCCATATGTTTATTGCAGCACTGTTTACAATAGCAAAGACTTGGAACCAACCCAAATGCCCAACAATGATAGACTTGATAAAGAAAATGTGGCACATATACAGCATGGAATACTATGCAGTCATATGAAAGGATGAGTTCATGTCCTTTGCAGAGACATGGATGAAACTGGAAATCATTCTCAGCAAACTGACACAAGAACAGAAAACCAAACACCACATGTTCTCACTCATAAGTGGGTGTTGAACAATGAGAACACATGGACACAGGGAGGGGAGTATCACACACTCCTTAGGTGGGGTAGGGGAGGGAAAACAAGGGGTGGGGGGATTGGGGAGGGATAACATTAGGAGAAATATCTAATGTAGATAATGGGGGGATGGTGGAGCAAACCACCATGGCACGTGTATACCTATATAACAAACCTGCACATTCTGCACATGTACTCCAGAACTTAAAGTATAATAATTTAAAAGAAAGAAAAAAACAAAAACACATCAGAGCTCATGAGAACAGTATGGTAACCCCTTTCCCCACCCCATGACTCAATCACCGCCTAGCAGGTCCCACCCTCAATATGTAGGGATTATGGAGATGACAATTAAAGATGAGATTTTGATGGGGACACAGCCAAACCATATCAATCATAATCCATGGGAAAGGTCAAGGACAGAGGAAACTGATTATGGATTTATACATGAGCATGGACTGATGATCTCAGCCTTGTAGACATGGCAGCAGTAGAGCTGCCATGATATTCACGTCAAGTTAGGACGGTTTCTCCTGTGCTTTACAACATCATTCATCCGGAGTTGTCATCAGATGATGGGAGAAGGCTGAAAAATACTATGGAAAATATGTGGGCACCCCAACTAACTGTGACTTCATGTCTCATAGGAACCTTTGAAGCTACGCTAGTAAAGAGGGACTCATAGCTAACAGTCACTCTTTACTGGTGAATTGAGATTTGCAGCTTCAGTGGGAACTTCCAATCTGATGAACATCATTTACCAAGTAAGCATGATTCTTGGTCTGGGAAGAGTGTTCTTTACTTCACTGATTACTGTGGAAGTTCTAATTTTTCCCATTTTAATAACGTGAAGCATCCTGAGCATTCCTTTTGGTACATCAGTCTTTCCCTCTACTCTTGCAATGTTAACTGTATTCGCTGTTAGCCATAATTTTTGCCAAATAAAAAATTTAATCATTTTGTATTAAGCTGTTTTAAATCCTTCTTTGGAACAAAATAGTAATTTAAATAAAAAAATACAAACAAATAAAAATTTTAAAGGGTGGTATACAGTCCTAACTATTCAAATTGTCTCAATGCTCTAATCATTTTTTTATATCCAAATTTGTGCACTTGGGCACCTACACATACTGTCTTGTGTTAGCACCTCATATTACCTCCTTGTGCCCCTTCAATTCCTAGTTCTCTCTATATATGTGAAGTTACCTTGATTATTCTGTTCTCTGCTCTCATTGGTACCCTCAACACCTTGCTGTCTATCCCAATGTCCCAGGACTAACCTGGTGATACATTAGATGGAAAGCAAGGGCTGCCATGGCAAGTTCTCTGCTCTCATTTCCCTTATGGCCAGAAGTTTCCACCCCTTTTCCACTGGGGAGATGTTATCTAAGAGAATACTCCTGTTCATTACATTACATACAGGAAAACAAAGATCAGGATGATAGGAGATTTCTTATTGGAAACATACAAGCTATATAATAGTAAAAGAACATCCATAAAGTGCTGAGAAAAAAAACTGTCAACCTAGAATGCTATAATCAATGGATATATTGTTGATAAATAATGACAAAACAAATATTTTTCAAATATTCAAAACCTGATGAATTAATATATGGTAGGCATGCACTATAATAATGGAGAAGAAAAACTACATGATATAGAAATCTAGATCTACAGAAAGAAGTTTTTAAAATTAAAAATTGTAACAACTTGTATGTTGTAAAAACAATATAAAATAAGTATTCCTTATAATTTAAATCACTTTAAAATAATCGATCAAGGCAAAAATAATAGCAATGTGTTGCAGTCTATAAACATGAAGAAGTAAAATATATCACAATAGCACAAAAACAAAGAGAGAAATGTAAACATTTTTATGAGTTCTTATACTACATTTGAGTGAAATAGTATCATTTAAAGTTATGCTGTGGTAAGTTAAAGACATATACTACAAACCCTAAGGCAACCTGTAAAAATGAAAACAAGGGCTTTGCTGCCTGCAACAGCACATGGTCACATATGCTGCTTCTAATCTTTCTTGAATTTGATGCCAGATTAGAAGAAAAAAATGATTACTACTTTATTAGATGCCAGATTGGGGAAAAAAATTATAACGACTTGAAAATGATTTAAATGTTTATATATTGAAGCCAAATCTAAGGGATTACATAGAAATTTAATCCCTCAGAGAAGGATCCAAGATGACCAAATAGGAACAGCTCTGGATTGCAGTTCCCAGTGAAAATGCAGAGGGTGAGTGATCACTGCATTTCCAAATGAATTTTTACTGCCCAGACTAGGAGATTCCCAGGCAGAAAAGCACCATGAGTCTCCAGCGTGGCTGTTTCAGCTGGTGCAGCAGGTCTCCGCACAAAAACTCATACAAATCCAGGCACAGTTTCAAATGGCGACTGGAACAACTGGGAGACAGAGTCACGTGTTCAACTGAAAAAAAGGGGGGCTGAAACAGGGAACGAGGTGATCTGGCTCAGCTGGTCCCACCCCAACAAAGACCAGCAATCTGAAACACTCCAGATTGAGAGTTTCATAGCAAGCACAGCTGGACCTAGGATGGTCCAGCTCTGTGGGGGGAAGGGTGTCTGCCATTACTGAGGCAGTCCACCACTATGAGTCAGTCGCCATTACTGAGGCAGTCCTAACTATACCCCTATAAATAAAAGTGCAAGGAAGTTCACACAGCAGCTGGGCAGAGCCCACGGCAGCTCAGCAACGCCTCTGCTGGCAGACTGTGACTATGCTACCCCCTCACTGGGCAGGGCATAGGGAGCAGCACTATAAATAAAGCCCCACCTTCCCAGAAACTTATAAATAAAGTCCCACCTTTCCAGGACAAAGCACCTGGGGAAAAAGGCAATTATGAGTCCCCCTGCAGCAGACTTAAACGTACCTGCCCAGCAGCTCTGAACAGAACAACAGAGCTCATAGCTCAGCACTTGAGCTCCTAGAAGGGACAGACTGTCTCCTCAAGCAGCTCCCCGACCCCCATATAACCAAAGAGACATCTCATAAAGGAGAGCTCAGGCTGACATCTAGCAGGTATCCTTCTGGGACAAAGGTAACAGAAGAAGAAACTGGCAGAAACCCTTACTGTTCTGCAACCACCACCAGTGATCCCCAGGCAAGCAGGGTCTGTAGTGGACCTCCAGCAGTTCTACAGCAGCAGGATCTGACTATTAGAAGGAAAACTAAGAAACAGAAAGAAATAACTTCATCAGCAACAAAAAGGACGTCTACTCAGAGACCCCATCTGAAAGTCACCAACCACAAAGACCACAGGTAGATGAATCCAAAAAGATGGGAAGAAACCAGTGCAAAAAAGATGAAAATACCCAAAACCAGAATGCCTCTCCTCCTCCAAGAGATCACAGCTCTTCACAAGGAAGGGAACAAGGCTGGATGGAGAATGAGTCTGATGAATTGACAGAAACAGGCTTCAGAAGGTGGGTAATAACAAACTTCTCTGAACTAAAAGATCATGTTCTAACCCAATGCAAACAAACTGAGAACATTGAAAAAAGGTTTGACAAAATTCTAACAAGAATAAACAGCTTAGAGAGGAATATAAGTGAATTAATGGAGCTAAAAAACAACACAAGAACTTCGTGAAGCATACACAAGTTTCAATAGCCAAATTAACCAAGCAGAAGAAAGGATATCAGAGGTCAAAGATCAACTCAATGATAAAACGAGAAGGCAAGGTTAGAGAAAAAAGAATAAAAAGAAATGAACAAAGCCTCCAAGAAATATGGGATTATGTGTAAAGACTTAATCTACGTTTGATAGGTGTACCTGAATGTGAAGGAGAGAATGAATCCAAGCTGGAAAACACTCTTCAAGATATTATCCAGGAAAACTTCCCCAACCTAGCAAGGCAGGCCAATATTCAAGTCCAGGAAATACAGAGAACACCACAAAGATGTTCCTCAAGAAGAGAAACACCAAGGCACATAATCATCAGATTCACCAGTGTTTGAAATGAAGGAAAAAGTGCTAAGGGCAGCCAGCAGGGAAGGTCAGGTTACCCACAAAGGTAAGCCCATTAGACTCACAGCAGATCTCTCAGCAGAAACCCTACAAGCCAGAAGAGAGTGGGGGCAAATATTCAACATCCTTAAAGAAAAGAACTTTCAACCTAGAATTTCATATCCAGCCAAACTAAGCTTCATAAACGAAGGAGAAATAAAATCTTTTAGGAACAAGCAACTGCTCAGAGATTTCATCACCACCAGGCCTGCCTTACAAGAGCTCCTGAAAGAAGCACTAAACATGGAAAGGAACAAACAGTACCAGCCACTCCAAAAACGTACCAAATGGTAAAGACCATCGATACAATGAAGAAACTGCATCAGCTAATGGACAAAACAATGAGCTAGAATCAAAATGGCAGGATCAAATTCACACATAACAATATTAACCTTAAATGTAAATGGGCTAAATACCTGAATCAAAAGACACAGACTGGCAAAGTGGATAAAAAGTCAAAACCCATCGGTGTGCTGTATCCAAGAAACCCATCTCACACGCAAGGATACACAAAGGCTCAAAATAAAAGGATGGAGGAAGATCTACCAGGCAAATGGAGAGCCAAAAAAAAAAAAAAAAAAAAAAGAGTTGCAATCCTACTCTCTGATAAAAATAGACTATAAACCAACAACCATCAAAAGGGACAAAGAAGGGTATTACATAATGGTAAAGGGATCAATGCAACAAGAAGAGCTAATAATCCTAAATATATACACACCCAATTCAGGAGCACCCACATACATAAAGCCAGTTCTTAATGACTTGCAAAGAGACTTAGACTCCCACACAATAATAGTGGGAGACTTTAACACCCCACTGTCAATATTACACAGATCAACGAGACAGAAAATTAACAAGGATATCCAGGACTTGAACTCAGACCTGGACCAAGTAAACCTAACAGACATTTACAGAACTCTCCACCCCAAATCCACAGAATATACATTCTTCTCAGCACCGTATCACATCTACTCTAAAACTGACCACATCATTGGATGTAAATCACTCCTCAGCAAATGCAGAAGAAAGGAAATCATAACAGTCTCTCAGACCACAGTGCAATCAAGTTAGAACCCAGAATTCAGAAACTGACTCAGAACCGCACAACTTCACGGAAACTGAACAACCAGCTCTTGAATGTTGACTGGATAAACAATGAAATGAAGGCAGAAATAAAGATGTTCTTCAAAACCAATGAGAACAAAGATACAATGTACCAGAATCTCTGGGACACATTTAAAGCAGGGTCTAGAGAAAAATTTATAGCAATAAATGCCCACATGAGAAGCAAGGAAAGATCTAAAATTGACACCCTATCATCAAAATTGAAACAGCTAGAGGAGCAAGATTTAAAAAACTCAAAACCTAGCAGAAAACAAGAAATAACTAAGATCAGAGCAGAACTGAAGGAGATAGAAACACAAAGAAAAATCTTCAAAAAAAATCAATAAATCCAGGAGCTGATTTTTTGAAAAGATCAACAAAAGAGACCACTAGCCAGATTAATAAAAAAGAAAAGAGAGAATAATCAAATAGATGCAATAAATAATAGTAAAGGGGATATCACCACAGATTCCACAGAAATACAAACTACCATCAGAGATTACTACAAATAACTCTATGCAAATAAACCAGTAAACCTAGAAGAAATGGATAAATTCCTGGACACTTGCACCCTCCCAAGCCTAAACCAGGAAGAAGTCAAAACCCTGAATAGATCCATAACAAGGGTTGAAGTTGAGGCAGCAAGTAACAGCCTACCAACCAAAAAAATCCAAGGTCCAGATGGGTTCACAGCTGAATTCTACCAGACTTACAAAGAGGACCTGGTACCACTCCTTCTGAAACTATTCCAAACAATCCAAAAAGAGGGAATCCTGCACAAATCATTTTATGAGACCAACATCATCCTGATGCCAAAGACCAGCAGAGACTCAACAAGAAAATGAAACTTCAGGCCAATATCCATGATGAACGTAGTTGCAAAAATCTTCAATAAAATACTGGCAAACCATCGCAAGAGCACATTAAAAAGCTTATCTATCACGATCAAGTAGGCGTCATCCAGGGGATGCAAGGCTGGTTCAACATACATAAGTCTATAAACATAATTCAGCACATAAACAGAACCAAAGGCAAAAACCACATGATTATCTCAATAGATGCAGAGAAGGCATTCAACAAAATTCAACAGCGCTTTATGCTAAAAACTCTCAATAAACTAGGTATCTACAGAAAATACCTCAAAATAATAAAAGCAATTTACAACAAACCCACAGCCAGTATCATACTAAATGGGCAAAAACTGGAAGCATTCCCTTCTTCCAGTTCTGGAAGAACTAAATCTGGCACTAGACAAGGATGCCCTCTCTCACCACTCCTATTCAATATAGTACTGGAAGTTCTAGCCAGAGCAATCAGGCGAGAAAAAGAAATAAAGGGTATTCAATTAAGAAAAGAGGAAGTCAAATTATCTCTATTTTCAGATGACATGATTGTATATTTAGAAGACCCTACTGTCTCAGCCCAAATTCTCCTTAAACTGATAAGCAACTTCAGCAAAGTCTCAGGATACAAAATCAATGTGCAAAAATCACAAGCATTCCTATACACCAATAACAGACTTAAAGACAGCCAAATCAAAAATGAACAGCCATTCACAATTGCTACAAAGAGAATACAATACCTAGGAATACAACTAACAAAGGATGTAAAGGACCTCTTCAAGGAGAACTACAAACCACTGCTCAACGAAGTAAGAGAGGACACAGATGGAAAAACATTCCATGCTCATGGTTACGAAGAATCAATATTGTGAAAATGGCTACACGGCCGAAAGTAATTTATAGATTCAACACTATCCCCATCAAACAACCTATGACCTTCTTCACAGAACTGGAAAAAAACACCTTAAACTTCATATGGAACCAAAACAGAGAGCCCGCATAGCCAAGTCAACTCTAAGCAAAAAGAACAGAGCTGGAGGCATCACACTACCTGACTTCAAACTATACTACAAGGCTACAGTAAACAAAACAGCATGATACTGGTACCAAAAGAGAGATATAGAACCAATGGAACAGAACAGAGGCCTCGGAGGCAACACAACATATCTACAACTATCCGATCTTTGACAAACCTGACAAAAACAAGCAATGGGGAAAGGAGTCCCTGTTTAATAAATGGTGTTGGGAAAACTGGCTAGCCATGTGCAGAAAGCAGAAACTGGACCCTTTCCTGACACCTTACACTAAAATTAACTCCCGATGGATTAAAGACTTAAACTTAAGACCTAACACCATAAAAACCCTAGAAGAAAACCCAGGCAAAACCATTCTGGACATAGGCATAAGCAAGGACTTTATGAATAAAACACCAAAAGCATTGGTAACAAAAGCCAAAATAGACAAATGGGATCTAATTAAACTCCAGAGCTTCTGTAAAGCAAAAGAAACAATCATTAGAGTGAACTGGCAACAAACAGAATGGGAAAAATTTTTACAATCTACCCATCTGACAAAGTACTTATATCCAAAATCTACAAAGAACTAAAAGAGATTTATGAGAAAACAACAAACAAACCCATTCAAAAGTGGGCAAAGGATATGAACAGACACTTTCCAAAAGAAGACATATATGAGGCCAATAAACATATGAAAAAATGCTCAGCATCACCTGTCATTAGAGAAATGCAAATAAATCTAAACCACATTGAGATTCCATCTCACACCAGTTAAAATGGTGATCATTAAAAAATCTGGAGACAACAGATGCTGGAGAGGATGTGTAGAAATAGGAACACTTTTACACTGTTGATGGGAGTGTAAACTAGTTCAACCATTGTGGAAGACAGTGTGGCAATTCCTCAAGGACCTAGAAATAGAAATTCCATTTGACCCAGCAATCCCATTACTGGGTATATATCCAAAGGATTGTAAATCTTTCTATTATAAGGACACATGCACGCATGTTCATTTAAATACTGTTCACAATAGCAAAGACTTGGAACCAACTCAAATGCCCATCAATGATAGATTGGATAGGGAAAATATGGCATATATACCCCATGGAATACTATGCAGCCATAAAAAAAGATGAGTTTGTGTCCTTTGTAAGGACATGGATGAACCTGGAAACCATCATTCTCAGCAAACTGACACAAGAACAGAAAACCAAACACTGCATGTTCTCACTCATAGGTGAGTGTTGAACAATGAGAACACATGGACACAGGGAGGGGAGCATCACACACTGGGGTCTGTGGCAGGAGACTAGGGGAGGGACAGTAGGGGGTAGGGAGTTGGGGAGGGATAACATGGGGAGAAATGCCAGATATAGGTGATGGGGATGGAGACAGCAAACCACATTGCCATGTGCGTACCTATGCAACAATCCTGTACGTTCTTTACATGTACCCCAGAACCTAAAATGCAATGATATATATATATTTAAAAAAATGAAAACAAAAAGTGTTCTAGGTAAAAAGCCAACAAATGAGAATTGGTTAAAATAATAAAATCACTCAATTGCGCAAAAGAAGACAGTTAAAGAGAAAAATTTTTAAGTACAAATAGAAAAAAATAAGAAAAAATTTTAAATCAAGGCATCAACAATAATTGCATTTAATATAAATGGTCTAAACACTCTAATTATGGCAACTGTAAGACTGGATAAGGAAGCAAGACTCTAATATATGCTGCCTAAAAGAATTCCACTGTACAAACAAGGACTCAATATAATAAAAGTAAAATGATAGGGAAAACTAGCATGGTAACACCAAACAGAAGCATGCCAGGATAACTATGATTCCAGGCCAAAATGTGAAGTACTTGGAAGTTGTCACTTCCACCCTTATAACAAATGAAAAACTGTACATCAGCTGTTTTTGAATCCACTAAAGAGGTTGGAAGAGAAAACTACCACCATGAAATCTGCAGCAAATGATAAATCCAGAGAATCAGAGCTGAGATCTGTTTACCAGAGGCAGAAACTACAAAAGCCAAAAACTGGTAGAAACATGCAATTAGGAAGTCAGATGAATTGCTGGAGGCTAGATGTGGACTCTCAGGAGAAGGAGAAACTCCTGGAGCCATAGTCTTAGAAGGGTCTCCACACTTTCACAGATCTTAACACAACAAACTTCACCAGGTTTTCCTGGTGATGATCTCAGAAAGATCCCATGGTAGCACTGGCAGGGTAGGCTGGGGAAAACTCATTGTGAAATATGTCCAGAGCATTCTCCTTAACAAGGGCCTATGATGTGCAGAAAGAGGCTTTACCAAAGATTTCTCTCACCTATGGGAAGGGCATTCCTGCCACTTCAGATCCCTCCACCTTTCCTGACAAGGCCAAGAGAAAATAAAAACCAATAATAATGGAAAAACACTTGTGAAACCCACAGCCCAGAGATGCAGGTCCAGGAAGAGACTGAAACTTAATCATAAGATTACAGAATGCTTCCCTCTACAGTTTGCCAACAAATCAACAGTTTGCCAACAAACCAACAAGGTTCAAGAATGATAATAATGGACCACAGCTCAAAGAGAAGCAAGACACAGCAACATTCTCTGAGGAAGAGGACTTAAGCCCAGAGACAAGAGCGAAAATAGAAACAAGAGTACTAGAGGAGTTTGAAGCCTCTGGCAACTACAGTCATAACAAACATAAAACCAGCCCAGGACCTAAACAGAGTAACATAAATCCTCAAACTAAATACCTATTTACATGAGTTCCTTTACTTGATATAACATGCTCAGGTTCCAGCAAAAAATCATACGGCATACAAAAGAGAAATACAGTCTAAAGAGACAAAACAAGCACTGAAACCAGATTCAAATATGACACAGCTGTTGGAAGTGTGAGGTAGGTAATATAAAGTAACTAAGATTAAAATGCTAAGTGCAGTAATGAAGAAAGTAGACATCACACATAGACAGGTAATATAACCAGAGAGATTAGGAATATAAGAAAAAAACTTATTTAATTGTTGGAAATAAAATAATGAATGAACTCCCATTCGTGATTGCTACAAAGAGAATAAGATACCTAGGAATATAGCTAACAAGAGAAGTAAAGGACCTCCCCAAAGAGAACTACAAACCACTGCTCAAGGAAATCAAAGGGTACACAAATAAATGGAAAATATTCCATGCTCATGAAGAGGAAGACTCAAAATCATGAAAATGGCTATATGTTCTAAAGTAATTTATAGATTCAATATTATTTCCATTAAACTATCATTGACATTATTCACAGAATTGGGAAAAAACTATGTTAAAATTCATATTGAACCAAAAAAAAAAAAATCAACACCACCCCCCCCAAAAAAAAAAAAAAAAAAAAAAACCACAAAGCTGGAGGCATCATGCTATCCAACTTCAAACTATACTACAAGGCTACAGTAATCAAAACAACATGATACTGGCACAAAAACAGACACAGAGACCAATGTAACAGAATAGAGAACTAAGAAATAAGACCAAACACCTACAACCATCTGCTCTTGGACAAATCTGACAGAAACAAGCAATGGGGAAAGGATCTCCTATTCGGTGAATGGTGCTGGCAGAGCTGGCTAGCCATGTGCAGAAAACTGAAACTGGATCCCTTCCTCACACCTTATACAAAAATTAACTCAAGATGGATTAAAGACTAAAATGTAAAACCCAAAACCATAAAAACCCTAGAAGAAAATCTAGGCAATACCCTTTAGGACATAGGCATGGGCAAAGATTTCATGATGAAAACACAAATAACAATTGCAACAAAAGCAAAAATTGACAAAGTGGATGTAATTAAACTAAAGAGCTTCTGCACAACAAGAGAAACTTTCATCAGAGTGAACAGACAACCTACAGAATGGGAGACAATTTTTGCAATCTATCCATCTGACAAAGATCTTATATACAGAGTGGATGAGGAACTTAAACAAATTTACAAGAAAAAAACAAACAACACAATTAAAAAGTGGGTAAAGGATATGAACAGATCCTGCTCAAAAGAAGACATTCATGGAGTCAACAATTATATGAAAAAAAGCTCAACATCATTGATTATTAGAGAAAAGCAAATCAAAACCACAATGAGATGCCATCTCACACCAGTTAGAACAGCAATTATTAAAAAGTCAAGAAATAACAGATGCTGATGAGGATGCAGAGAAATAAGAGTGCTTTTACACTGTTGGTGGGAATGTAAATTAGTTCAACCATTGTGGAAGACAGTGTGACAATTCCTGCACCCATGAACCCCCTAAGGGAGTTGTTTCTGACCCTCATCTTCTTCAGGGCAGAATTTATACCCTCAGCCTCATTCTTTTAAACCTATGTCTATCATCACATTCATGACAATGTGGAGGATAGAAAAGGCAGGATTCACATGCTCTTCTCCTCCCCAAAAACAAATATTTGCCTGTAATCCCAGCTACTTGGGAGGCTGAGGCAGGAGAATCACTTGAATCTGGGAGGTGGAGGCTGCAGTGAGCTGAGATCACACCACTAAAGTCCAGCCTGGGCAACAGAATGAGACTCCATCTCAAAAAAAAAAAAACTGACAATGCCAAATGCTGACAAGTTCCCATAGACTTCTGGACACCTTCTGTTTTGACAATTGGAAGTCATTAAGAAAGCTTTTGAAGGTGCTTTTGTGTCTTCAACTCTTGATAGGAATCACATTCTTATATAAAGGCTATTGGCCACAGTAGAGACCATTTGACTGACTCATAAACAAACTTAACTAGAGAATTTTAACCAAGAATTATAAGATATTTTTTATGTGTGTAACATTTAATTTATAAAAATTAAATACCTAAAAAACCACAAGGCAAGTTGTAACAAATGGCAAAGAATTGATATTTTACAGATCACAGTTTCTGACAACAGTGCAATTATGCTGGAAATCAGTGACAAAGCACAGCAATGCCCATACATTGTTTAAAAAAAAAATTCTTGTAATATTTTAAATAAATTATAGTTAAAGAAAAAATCATAATAAAAATCATAAACTACTTAGGATTGAACTTAAGAAAATACCATATATCTAAATTTGTGGTATGCTGATAAAATATTGCATTTGGGAAGTTTATATGCCTAAGCACTTTTATTAGAAAATAAGAAAAACTGAAACTAATCATCTGTTACGGTTTGGCTGTGTCCCCACCCAAATCCCATCTTGAATCGTAGTTCCCATAATTCCCATGTGCTGTGGAAGGGATCTGATTGGAGGTAATTAAATCATGGGGGTGAGTTTTTCCCATGCTATTCTCATGAAAGTGAGTAAGTCTCATCAGATCTGATGGTTTTATAAATGGGAGTTCCCTTGTACAGGCTATCTTGCCTGCTGCCATGTAAGACATGCCTTTGCTCTTCCTTTGCCTTTTGCCATGATTGTGAGGCCCTCTCAGCCATGTGGAACTATGAGTCCATTAAACCTCTTTTTCTTTATAAATTACCCTGTCTCAGGTATTTCTTCACAGCAATATGAGAATGGACTAATACATCATCTGAACACCCCACTTGATAAGTTCAAAACAAGAACAGCCTAATGAGTAGCAAAAGACCAAATAAAGCAGAAAGAAAACAGTAGCTGGATGGGCACGAACTAAGGACAGAGAAAAGGTGCACAGAGCAGAAAGTCCACACTGCCAAAGTACTCTTCCATGAGATTAAGAAAATTGTTCAAAACAGCATGTTGTAAATCATAAATATACGTAAGTTTTGTCAATTAAAAATTAATTTTAAAAAGAAAAGTGTTAAACTTCTACAGGATACAAAAAACAAATGAGAAGACATAAGCAAACTGGATATACATCCATGCTGCAATTCCTAAAAATACTACCATGCATAACTACATGCCAAAAAATAAAAAGATTGGAAATGGACAAATTCCTAGATAAAATATAATCAGATAAATTACTTTAAAAAATTAAAATTTGAATAACCCTATTAAATAAAGCAAATTAATTGTTAAATATCTCCCCATAAAGAGTACAGCAGGTCTAACAACTTTACCAGACAGTTCTAACAAATAATGAGAACAAATAATCCTTAACTTAATCAAACTATCTCCAAGAATTTAGTTCCTAACTCATTATAAGTTCAGCAAAACTTTGATACCAAAGCTAGACAAAAACAATACATGAAAGAAAAAGTCTCAAGTCAATCTGATTCACTAACAGGGATGTAAAAGTAATTTTTTAAAATTGAATCTGAAATTTATAAAAAACTAAATAGATAAACGGATCAAATTGGATGTATGCCAAGAATACAACATTGATCTTTTAAAAATCTAGTAATGTAACTCATGGTATAACAGAATAAATGACAAAACTCACAAGACTACCCCAATAGATGCAATTAGATAATTTAATAAAATTCAATCTCCATTAAGGATAAAAATTCTTAACCAACTAGGATCAACCTAATAGAGGGGTTTGCTTCAAAAACAAGCCAACAGTAAAATGTCTGAAACATTTCCTTTAAGAGCAAGAATAAGACAAGAATATCCACTGTTACCACTTTTATTTAATGCTAAACAGTAAAAGGAAAAACTAAAAAGATATAAAAGGATATAAAAGAAACAAAATTTCACATAAAAAGGCCAAAAGAATCAACAGTTAAATTATTAGAATGAATAAAGATTAGCAAGATTGCTGGACGTAAAATCAATATACAAAAGTCAATGGTATTTCTATAAACAGTAATAAATGTTAGAAAAGATAAACTTATAATTCTCCATAGCAAAAATAACAGAAATTACCAAAGAGAAACATCTAACAAAAGATGTACAAGATCTTTACAGAGCATATTAAATGTCACTGAAAGACATTGGTCATGTTTTTGGGAAGTGTCTTTGTGAATATTGAGAATATCTTTTTTTCGTGATATATTTTAATACATAAAATATCTAATAAATTGAGAGAAATATTCATGTTCATGGATAGAAAACAACTTCTTCCCAATTTTTTTCTCTTTAATGCAGTCTCCATCAAAACTCCAGTAGGTTTTCGCACAACTTACAAAGCTAATTATTAGCAGATAGACAAAGTTTCAGAAATACCTAAACTCTGATGAAGATCAATAGCAGGAGCTATGGTTGTCAAGGCTACTGGGGGAATTGCCCTAAGAGAAACCACATTCATAGAATTATAGTAACTAAGATAGTGTGGGTTTGATGCAGTGACTAACATAGACCAACAAAACAGAGTAGGAAGTCAAGGAACACAGCAGTGAGTATTTTAAAAATCAGTTTATGGCAGAGCTACAGTTGCAAACTAAAGGGAATGAGACAATTACCCATTATGCATATGAAAGAAAACACCATTGGATCCCTACCACAAATCATGCACAAAATCTACTTTGGTGCAATTAACAATCTTAGTGTGAAGTCAAGGCATACGAAATGTAAAAAGCAATATTCCCCACTATCCACAGGGGTTAACCAGGAATACTACCAAACCCTATATATACCATGTTTGTTTTTTTCCATACATGCAAACTTATGATAAAGTTTAATTTATAAATTAGGCACAGAAAGAGATTAACAGTAATAATAATAAAATAGAACAATATGTTGCAATAAAAGGTAAATGTGCCCGCCCCAAAATATCATATTGTTTTCAGACTGCTGATAACTG
Source organism: Plecturocebus donacophilus (assembly GCA_004027715.1). NCBI lineage: Eukaryota > Metazoa > Chordata > Mammalia > Primates > Pitheciidae > Plecturocebus > Plecturocebus donacophilus. Next base: position 10,759 of record PVKP010012156.1, on the reverse strand, counting down.
AAATCACAGAAAGCAAAGCTGTGGCTAAGGGGAAACTGCTGAATAGAGGAATATCTTCTGAATTTCAGGAAAAGATGAGGTTCTATCTTCTCTGCCTGGGGTCTTTCTTCTATGCATTCTCTCCCCCAGTTTATCTGACATTCTGAACCAATGAGAAGAAAGGCAGTTCTGGTAGAAAAGGGAGAGAAATCAGCACAGAAAACACTGAATTGCCTGGGATTAAAGCGACCTTAAGTCTGACATTGTTTCCAAATAACTACAGTTTCCAAGAAAGCAGCCACAAAGAGCCACAGTGTCCGTGACTGAATCACCCAACGCTGGACAAGTGCTGACAGGAGGAACCCTCTCCCATGCTCCAGGAACAGAGGGGAGCCTCGCGGAGATGGTGCCATGCAAGTGACGTCTGAACCTGCGTGACACCAAAGTGCTCCATGTTCTTCTCTGTTCTTTATTTCAGTCTTTAGGGGTTTTTAATATTGCCTTTCCATTATTATTTAACAAAACAGTGACTGTTGTTTTAAAATTTACTCTAATTTTTAAGCAGCATTTTTTTATGCCTTTGACAGTTTTATCTTATTTCCGACTGGCAAATATTTGTTTCTGGGGAGGAGAAGAGCATGTGAATCCTGCCTTTTCTATCCTCCACATTGTCATGAATGTGATGATAGACATAGGTTTAAAAGAACAGGGCCGAGGGCACAAATCTACCCTGGAGAAGAGGTTCAGAAACAGCTCCCTCAGGGGGTGATGACTGAACCTATGCTTCAAAGATGAGCAGCAAGTAATGTGGCAAAGTGAATTGATGCAAGTGTTTGAGACCAAAGAGATTTCAGGAAACGAACAACATTTGGGGCAAGAATGAACATCGAGGTCAACGGCGGTACAAAACCCTTGGCTTGCACAGACCTGGATTCCAGTTCTAGCTCCATAACTCACCATCCTTGTGACCTACTATGAGTGACATATCCTCTTACCTCTGAAGTTGATTCCCCAACGATTGTATAAGGACTACAAATAACACATGCAAAATAGCTGGCACCTACTGGATATTCCATCAATGTGAGCTGTGACTATTACTGTTAGTAAGGTGTAGTGATATCTATTTTTTTGCACATGCTTGGACAATTACCAGGCCTTGGTCCTTAGCCATTTTATCATGAGTCATGTAATAGTGTATCCTTTCCTCAATGGTTTACATTTCCACGTTGGTCATAAAGAAGCTCCCTTATGTGAGTGGGTTTATCTCAGGGCTCTATTGACTGTTTCATATGTTGGTTTTTACCCACACACCAGTACTATACCTCCCAATTGGTTCAGCTTTATCATCTTATGGGGTCTAATGGAATAAATCCTTGTTCTTCAAGTTGCCTGGAATATCTGTGGCAGGTTAAGTTTTATACACACACACACACACACACACTCATCCATACACATGACATCCATGCCACATGTTACTGACACTACTACCACTAGCAGGTGGGTGCATATTCCCTTCCCTTGAATCTGAGCAGGGTCCTTTGACTAACACCCAATACAGAGTAGTGCGAATGATGCCTTTGTGGCTTCTAAAGCTACATCACAGAGGGATGCAGCTTCAGCCTGACTCTTTTGGGACACACGCCTTCAGAGCCCCGAGCTGACATGTAAGTCCAGCCACCCTGATAGTGTGGGAAGGTGACCTGCAGTGAGGGAAATGCACAAGGAGCCCACCCTGTACAGCCCTCCCAGCCAAGGCACTGGGGGACATGAGTGAAAGTGACTTTAGACCACCCCAGCCAGCAGCCTGGAAGTCCTAGAGCTGATGCCAAGGAAAGCAGAAATGAGCTGTCCCCACCAGACCCCACAGCCAGATCTACTGTGAGTGACATATCCTCTGACCTCTAAAGTTGATTCCTCAAGGATGTTATAAGGATTTCGAGGTAAAGGGTTTGGAGCACTGAGCTTTGGGATCATTTGTTACAAAGCCCTAGTAGCAGGAAGAATATTCTGGGCCTTTTGCTGCTCCATCAGCTTGTTAAATTACAGAGGAAAAAAAAAAACCCTGGGAAAATATTTAATAGAATGGCTTTGAATTTGAGATTAACATCTTTCTAAAACTGAGTCTTCCTGTCATGATGTGCAAAACACCAAATCCTTCTTTGTATCTCTCAAAGTGAGATATGCTTTCTTCTCTTTTAATCATTTAAATGTGCTAAGTTACATCTATATTTCTAGTTGCAAACAACTCAGCATTCCCATGATAATCCCACCTTTGTCAGCCTATACTTTTATAAATGTTTCTGGATTTGATTTGCTAATATTTTATTTGAGATGTCTCAGTCTAGATTCACAAAAGAGATAGGCATATAACTTTTTATTCTTCTCTGATTTTCATAAAAGGTCATATTGAGCATATAAAATAAATTGGTTCATATCTCCTGTTATTCTGCTCTCTCAAAAATGGGATGTTGGATTCCTTGACTATTGGCTGGAATTTTCATGTAGAAGCCATTAGGCCTGGTGATTGGGAGAAGTCGTTTGTTTTTGGAGTAAATTTAAACTACTAATACAAAGGCTTTAATGTTAAAAGTATGTTTGCCTAGTCTTGTTACACTTCGGGTAAATTTTTAATATTCTAAGTAAATTAAAACATTTCAATTTTGTATTATTACTGGACAATGGCTTACCTAGATACAGAATTCTCTCTCTGATATCTTCTATTGTTTCTTGTTGATACTGCTGTCCTCCTAACTGCAGCTGTTACCTATTCTCTCTTCTAACAGTGTGTCTTTGGAGTTCTTTTGTTTCCTTGGCACATATTGAGATGCAGACCCTTCGCCGGACTCATTGAGATAACAGAATCTGAGTGGCCATGGCTCTGGGGACGCTGGGTGCTCTGCGTTCCTCCTGTTCTGCCTTGAGTTCTGTTAGATGTGCGTTTGATCATCTCGCTGTCCACGGTGTCCCAGGCTTGCTCTGGTACTTCCCATCTCTTCTGTGCTCTGCAGTGCATTCTGTACCATTTTCTCAGTGTCACATTTTAGATCACCGATTATTCATTTCAGTTACTAATCTGATCAGGGTTTTTTTGTTTCGGTGAGTTTATATTTTATTTCTAAAAGTTCCATGGTGTGTTTTGCATGTTTTATTACAATTCCAAAAACTTCTTTGACATCTTTAAACATCCTGAAGGATTGGATCCTGCTGTTTCTGCATTTGACTCTTCCCACAGTAATTTTCTTCCCGTTTCGTAATTTCGGATTGCATGCCTACTGTGCTGACTTCATCTAGGATGTACCGTGCACTCTGCTGAGTATCCGTGTGTCTCCAGGCCGTGTGCGTTTCCTTCTGCCAGGCATCCAGTAGTATCTCCAGCCTCTATTACTTTTGTGGTATTTCCTCAGGCCAAGGATTCTCACGTCATGTAGAAAGAAAAAAGTCAACCTCTAATCATCGTGAGGGTAGGTCTATAGCTACAAAATCTCAGGGAGGTTGTTTTTCATCCCCAAACCTAGATCAAGAAAAACAATGTTCCTTCATTTTCCAATTTTCTGTTTCAAAATTTTTCAAACTTCCAGAAAAGTAGGAAGAAACATATAAAGACTGTACATCTACCCACTCCCTGGATTATTAACATTTTGTCATAATGATTTTATCTATACATTGAACTGTATGTATACATATTTGCTGAACCACTATAAAAGTAAGTTGTATAGACACCATAACACTTTAACCCTGAATACTTCTGCATGCAAATTCTAGGAATAGAATATTCTGACAATATTATTACATTTGAGAAAATAACAAAAATTTCTTAATATGATCTACTATCCACTCTATATTCAATTTCCCCAGTGGCCCACAGAGGATCTTAGGGTCTTCTGTATTTTGCTTTTTCACTCTTTTTCTTAACCAAATTCCATCAATGTTTACACATTAGATTTGGTTGTAAATAATCTTTACTTTTATCTCCTAATGAAGGAAGGTGAGTTTATTTTTAGTCCATCTTTTCATGAGGCTTCATTCAGGGATAAGAAGCCCATTTCCCCACTGTGCACCAGCCTGGAACGTCACTTACTTTCCCCAAATTAGCACTGCAGTCCAAGGCCCGAAGGAGCAGGTGACAGTCAGTGCACCCGCCGATCCGAGCATCAGTATGCCTGGGCACAAGGTCAGGGGCTGTCATTCTGGGTTTCAATTTCCTCTTCCATTTCAACTCTTGGATATTTTTATTTCATTTCCTGAGATCTCAGCTACTCACTAAAAATTCAATATTGAATTACATGTGCCTAAGTGTTTCATAGGTATCCCTCCCCACTGCCAGGTCTTTCACCTCTTTTATGCCTCCAGCACCTAACACCCTACCTGACACATCCAGGAGTACCCCAAGTGTTTTTTTGAATGGAACAGATTAAATGAAATCACATCCTTATTTTATCAGGATTAAATCCACATGTGCCCACTTAAAAATTTTTTTAGTATCAATTACTTTAATTCCTTAGTTCCAAATTTAAAAAGTGATTTTGAAGAAATAGAACCTATACCTCCCTGTCCCTAGATATTTATTCTATCATTATCTATGGTCATTGACAGCATGGCCCAGAACTGCAGAGGGCATCCATTCCAACAAACTAATCTTAGATCAGTTCTCCTGTAAGAAGATAGATTGTTGATGTTCCTAGATGCACAGGAAAAATACATTTTTGTTTTATTAAAATTGCCATGTCAACAGCCCTAGCTCACTTTGTATCTTAATATATACAAACCAGTGCATGTACTCAATGTTTCATTATTTGAGTCATTATGCTATTATTTCACAATAGTATAGAGCTTCTGAGCTTTGCACTCAAATGGTGTCTGAATTCAAAATCACATCATACTGAGTTTGATTCCCAAAGCTCTAAATCAGAAGTCTCCCCAGGTTGGACATAAGAGCAGTGCACCCATTCTAGCAGCTGCATCCATCCTGGAGGTGAGCTTGCCTTTTATCAGCCACTGTGAACGCATGAATACCAGGTATAAAGTCTTGACAGATTCTCCTCACCCATCTACAAGGACTGACAATCCCAAATAACTATGGTTCTTCAAAGCAGTTGCCTTTCTTTAAAAATTTTGTCTGGGATCTTTACTTTTCTGTTCTCTTTACAGTCACACACAAGCATATATGGGTCTTGTGGCTATTTTAGTTCGAGAACGCCTTCACTTAACTCGCTATCACTCTTGTCCTCTTCATTTCTTTCTTTTTTTCCTCTTTCCTAACCCCTTAACCGACTTCAAAATAGCTGTGGTGGGTGGAATTTGCTGCACTGGCAGACACTGAAGATGGTGAGAAGACACAGAGAATTGAGAGCTGGGGAAGTCCCAGGGGCCCTTCATGAAGCAAGTCTATTGACACAAACGTGCTCCTGGGCCACCCACCAGCCTACAAGAGCTGTACCTGGGGACATGGGTACAACTGATTGAGAGTGTGAGTGGGACCAAGCAGAGGGTGAAAGGCCATCCCATGAGCTCTACCTGCCAGGAGCCCCATCTGGGATACGGCGTTATCGGAAATGGGAGTAACTTTGAGTACCCTCGCAGGCTGGAAGTGCTGTAGCTTGTGTTGACATGGCCAAACCCACTTTGGGTCCTGAATATCTGAGTTCATCCAGAATTTGAGCAACTTCCAGAATAAATTCAAAACCATCACTCTCTAAAAATTTCTATCCCCATGAATAAATTTAGAATGGATTCAGCACTCTAGCACTAACTGTGACTTGTGTCACTCAACTTTTGGATATTTGGGGTATCAGAACTAGGAATCTGAAGGCAAGACACAGGCCTAGCATTCGCCAAACTGCCTTGCACCTCCCACTCTTCTGTGTTCTCTTTGATACTGACTTGACCACGTAGTCCACCCATGCATGCATGTTGTTAGTCCTGCTTCACAGATGAACAAACTGAAGCTCAGAGAGGCTAACAGGCCTGCACAAATAGCCATTCTTTAAATGACAGAGCTAGAATGCAAGCCCAGATCTGTGCAAGAGGCAAATAGGTCTACGCAGCTCAGAGCCCCAGGCCTCTTTAGTCCATGCTCCTTCTACAATGTCACCACTTTGGACTGAGATTTGGGACTTGGCCTCATGTCCTGGATCTGTTATTGTCCAGCCACACCATCTCATTTTTTCTGAGTCGCAGTTTGCTAATCTATAAAAGAGGGAAGATGACAGCCTACCCTGCTCCTCCACACAGCTGTCATCAGAATGCAGTGACTTCCTAATGTGCACATACAGAGAGGTAAGCTCTCAAGAGCTGCACACATGGAGAGCACTGGAGAGTTCACCGGAGATGCCTGCCAGTGCTTTCCTGGGGAGCTCTTCATCCAATTTCAGAAACAACACAGCTAGGGGACAAAATAAATGGTCAGGGGAGGTAACAAGGCCAGGCAGTGGACACAGAAAAAGGAATCACAACCCAAGTCTGACAGTGTGGTGATTTGTGTAGCTGTTGATTTTACAAATCATTAAACATAACAGCAAATATAAAGCAGGTGTTTCCTGCCAAAATTTTAGATGTGGAGTCAGAGGGTAACATTGTAACATTTGCCGTGAGTGGCCATTACATGGGGCATTGCGTGCAGAGCTGGTGGTCACTGCATGCAGACCTGGCAGTCACTGCTTCAGCCTCAGGTCCCCCAGCAGCAGCTACAGCGGCTAATTGTGGAGGGGCAGAAACCAGAGTGCCTCCTACAGTCACAGCCAAAGGTCTCCCCGGGTCCAGACCTCACATCTGCTCCCAAGAAAACACTAGTGAGGCTGCTGCAACAGAGCTGGGGGAAGTGCTGGGAAGACGCCGCCAGTATCTGGTTTTTGGCATGTAAATCATCAGAAACACCTTTCTTGTTGCACCCATCAATATGGTTTCCAAGCACGAATAGACCCTAACAACCTGCATTTGCAAATAATGTCCACACCGAGCCTATCTTCTCCTGTCCAAGACCTCAGTCCCTCATCCTGTCCTTTCCACCTACAAAGATGCCTGGAATAAGGCTGACACAGAAATTGTTTATGAAGGAAAGGAAAGGATGAGGGAGGCAGAAAGAAAGGAAAGGGGAAGAAAACCCTATAATAGAAATAATGAAAACCTGTCCTAAACAGCTGACGATGTTGCCGTGACAATCAACTAATAACACTTATGAAAGTAAAGCCCTATTTAAACGTGAATGATTGCTGCCAGCAGTAGCAGTAGCAGCAGCAGCCGCCCCGCAGCACTCTACCTGCCTGGTGGATACTCCAGACTGGCCCTCCCTGGTGCTCCATTTCCCAGAGGCAGCTTTGGCTGCCTCTAGCTCTGAGGATGAGTATCTTTCTAGATCCTAGGCTCAGTTCAAATCCTCTATCCCCTGCACTACTTTACTCGGCAACTATGGACCAGGTCCTGTGTCCTCTGAGTCAGCCATTGCCAGTCACTAGTAGAACAATGCTGTCTTAGTCCATTAGGGCTGCTGTAACCATCACAAACTGGGTGACTCCTAAACAACAGAAATGCCTTTATCACATCTCTGAAACTGGAAAGTTCAAGCTCCAGGCACCAGCAGACTCAGTATCTGGTGAGAGCTCGCTTTCAGGTTGACAGACGGTGCCTTCTTGCCTCATAGGGTGGAAGGGCCAACACAGCTCTCAGGAGCCTCCGTTGGAAGGACACTAATCCCATTCATGAGGGCCCCACCCTCATGACCCAATTGATTCCCAAAACACCCACCTCCAACACCACTACATTTCAACTATGGATTTTCAGGTTTCAATGTAGGCATTTGAGTGAACACAAACATTCAGACCATAGCAAACGTGATCTCTTCAGACAGCATCAGAGAGTGTGGACTGTGCTCACGGAAGCTAAATGGAATTTCTAGAATATATTTAACAACTCAGGCCTTTGTTCTCTCATCTGCAAAATAGGAGCAATGAAACGATCTTGCAAAGTTGGGAGAGTTCAATAAGACTATGCATACAAAGAGCCCAGCCAGGCACCCAGCACAGAGAGGACGCCCAACAAACATTACCCGCTCTTGACTCCAACAGAAGATACCACAAAGGGGATGAAAACAAAATATCTGAATAAGATAGCTACCTTTTTTGTCTTTGGGCAAAGTAGAGAAGAGCTCTTTGGTCCCTGGAGACATGACATTGCATCTCACTCAGAATGAGTTGCTTGACACATTTTGGAAGCATTGTCTTGTAATTTACTATCCGCGACCTGGACTTGGAGGAAAAGAGGAGGAGATGCACAGAGGAGAAGCCTTTCAACAGGAAACCTTGTGCTACCTAGATCATTGGCTACCTCTGGTCTATTCACCTCCTCATATGTAGAACCAAATGGAGAACCAGTATTGAGAATAAGTACTAACATTTTCTCTTTGCCTAATTTTAAAATGCCATTAAAGTGGCTTCCAAGGGTAAATATAACAGACTGAGATGAAATGTATTTTAAAAGTGAATTTAAAAAATCTGGAGACAACAGATGCTGGAGAGGATGTGGAGAAATAGGAACATTTTTACACTGCTGGTGGGAGTGTAAATTAGTTCAACCATTGTGGAAGACAGTGTGGTGCTTCCTCAAGGACCTAGAAATAGAAATTCCATTTGACCCAGCAATCCCATCACTGGGTATATATCCAAAGGATTATAAATCGTTCTATTATAAAGACATATGCACACATATGTTTGTTGTGGCACTGCTTACAATAGCAAAGACCTGGAATCAACCCAAATGCCCATCGATGATAGACTGGAAAGAGAAAATGTGGCACATATACACCATGGAATATTATGCAGTCATAAAAAGCAATGAGTTCGTGTCCTTTGTAGGGACATGGATGAATCTGAAAACCATCATTCTCAGCAACTGACACAAGAACAGAAAACCAAACACTGCATGTTCTCACTCATAGGCGGGTGTTGAGCAATGAGAACATATGGACACAGGGAAGGGAGTATCACACACTGGGGTCTGTTGGGGGGATAGGGGAGGGACAGCGGTGGGTAGGGAGTTGGGGAGGAATAACATGGGGAGAAATGCCAGATATACCAGATATAGGTGACAGGGATGCAGGCAGCAAACCACATTGCTATGTATGAACCTATGCAACAATCCTGCATGTTCTGCACATGTACCCTAGAACCTAAAGTGCAATAAAATATATTTTAAAAAGTGAATTAAAAATGAAGGCAATTAGAAAAATAAATGAAAGTAAAGCAATTCAAGTTACTTTACAAAATGTAAGCCCTGAAAGTCTGAATTTGCTGGACAGACGCTGCAGACTAATGACTAAGCATCTCAGTATCCAAAGCAAAGCACAAGGAATCATCAGCTACCAAACTCCAAGACAAAATCACCGCTCAGAGCTATTAGTCCAACTGATAAGACTATCTTTAATTTGCAGGAGGGAATTTTTATATTCTGAAGAATGACATAATATTTTGAGCACTTTACTCACTCTCATGCTGTGGTCCTCTGGTTGCTATTTGACTTTTCCATACAAAAATAGAAGTATCATTTTCTTTTGCATACCTGGCAAGGCCTACAGATATTCCCAGCATGGTTCCGGTGATCTATACATTAGCTCATTTCATAGCACTTGAGTTAAAAACTGCGCCCTATGCCCTATGGACCATTCTGGATTCCCAGCAGGGGAGTTTTAACTCCTTTGACAACATGGAAACTTGAAAGGTGTTATTTCTACAGAATGAGAACATGCTGCTAAATTGGAGATAAAAAGGAAATGCAAACTATTCCATAACATTGTGAATTTTTTTTCTTATTTCTGTTTATTTCTGCCAGTGGTTCTGAGACCTATTGGGCTGCTTATTGGTCATGATGGACTTATATAAAGAGCTTTCAGATTCTGTGGGGCTCAAACTAGCTCCAGTGGAATCTATTTGTTGAGACTATGTTAAGTAACAACATTTTTCTAGGGAGTACCTGCTACTTCCCATTAGTTTTATTTTGAGGGAAACAAAAAGCATTTTCATCTCTGACTTGCAGTAGATTTGATTTCTTTGGTTTTAACTCAGAAAGAGTGACTGTGTGGCTTGAGAAATGTTCATGGGAGCTCAAGGGATTAAAGAAAGAAATATCCAAAGTGTAAATGTAAAAAAATAATAAATTTACAAAAAGATATGGCATTGGTTACTTTTCATTAAAAAAAATAATTTTCTTTTTGGAAATTCTGTTTTTCTTCCAAATGAAGACTGAATATATCCAATCTACACTGGACATAACTTTCCAAGGAAGTTGTTTCCAACTACAGACTCTTAGAGGTCACAGTGCACACTTCTCTCTAATCTCTGATGTTCTTCTGCAGTTGCATGACTATTACTGTTCCTTTAAGTATTTGGAATATTTTTGCAGGAAAGGTGGTTCTTAAATTATCAAAAAAATAAACTGAAGAAAATCTATACATCTCTTATTTACTGATTTACATACAACAGATACCTTGCAACCAATTATCTGTCTTGTTTTAAAATGTTACTGAAGTGGCTTCTAAGGATGAATACAATAACAGTACACAGGGCATGAGGCACAGTCAAAGATTCATTGCCCAAGCCACCCATGGACAGGAAGTCACTCCATGCCTATGACTGATTTCAGCACCACCCACGGACAGGAAGTCACTCCATGCCTATGACTGATTTCAGCACCACCCACGGACAGGAAGTCACTCCATTAACCACAGCTGTGATTTCAGAGCCACCCATGGACAAGAAGTCACTCCATGAACTACAGCTATGATTTCAGCACC